>JABJVR010000029.1:3279516-3315714 GCA_025773905.1 Chitala chitala
GCCCGTCAGACTGAGTGGTGTCCTTGTCTCTTCCCAGGCCTGAGCTCGCCGCCCGCCAACATCACCACGTCGGCCGTGCCGAGCATCGTCACTCCCATCGTCAACGGCTTCACTGGCATCCCGCACCAGCCTAACGGGCACCCGACAGTGGAGGCCGTCTACGCTAACGGCCTGCCGCCATACTCTGCCCAGAGTCCCACGGCTGCTGACACCCTCCAGCAAGCCTTCACCGGTGTACAGCAGTACACAGGTATGCCTCAGCAAGCATCAATGTCTGTTCGTGCCAGCGTCTCGTTTTCTGTGTTTCAAAGTGATAGAACATGTGAATGGAGAGCTGTACAACAGCAGTTTTAGGAAGGTTATGGAACGAGTGGGTGGTGTTACAGTGGGTAGCTCAGAGCGACATGCGTGCGCCTGTTGATAGAAACGTTTCCTGACAGCCGGCCTCACGTCAAAAACGTCGTAATGCTTCAGCTGACCTTGTGTCACTTGTCCGTCTTCATGCGAACACTGAAAATAATGGACCCACTTGGTTTTTCCAATAAGCTGAAGGACAATCTTGTAATACGTCACACGTTGAGCTGCATCCTCACGCCTTGCTCTCTTCCCTCCGTCTGTGTGCAGCGATTTACCCAGCCACAACGCTGACCCCTATTGGACAAACACTACCCCAACCGCCTCAAGTTATCCAGCAACAGCAGCAGAGAGAAGGTGAGGATAAACGCCTCTATATTAGGTGGTCTGTGAAACAGGAGCACAGGTCACATCGTATTGTTCATGAAAACGTGTATGTTTGTATGTGCCTCGAACTGGGGTGTTTTGATACCGTGGTAACACTTTAATATTCGTGGACAGCAGGGACTTAGCTGTCCCTTACTTTCGTTTCTATGGTATTACAAACGGTTCTTCTTCACCCCCTCGACAGAATGTTCAGTTCAACACGTTAATGCGTGACGTCCGTTAAAGTCAAAAATTGCAATTATAACTTACAGTCAAAAAAAGCGTGTGCAGTCTTTAATATGCTATTCGTTTGTGAGAAACGGAATGAGACCTTGCACCATGCAGATTTTAATAAGAGGGAAACAGCATGACAAAATTGCCCTTAAACAGCTAAGGAGATGGCGAACTGATGGAGGTTTTGGTGTGTTCCAGGACCCGAGGGCTGTAACCTGTTCATCTACCACCTGCCACAGGAGTTTGGAGATAATGAGCTCATGCAGATGTTCTTGCCCTTCGGAACTGTCATCTCCTCCAAGGTCTTCATGGACAGAGCTACCAACCAGAGTAAATGCTTTGGTGAGTGGGGCAGGCTTGTGAAGGGAGCTGCTGAGGAGAGAACACCTTCAGCTGAGGGCTCGCTGTGACGTTCAGCCGTTAGTCCAATTTCATCAGCCGTGTTAGAGCACCTGTCTACCGCTGTGACATGAAATCCAGCCACTTTGTCTAAGGTTGAATGTCCTACATATTGGGCTGAAAATATCTAAGAAATTACTGTCTGAAATAATGTCTGAAATACCTGTAGATCCTGAAATATGCTATTCCTGAAAGCCATATGTTTTATTAGTTTTAATAAACTGAGAACTTCTTAAAATCAATTTAAAAATTATTGTTAGTGCTCACAAAGCTGCATGCCCGGGCAAGCTTGCCCGTCCTCTGGTAGCACTGCCTGTGCGTTTGCTCTCAAAGCTACCCCACAAACCTGTAAAAGGAGTGGGGAGGGGCAGCTGGGGTGGACAGCGGGGGCAGAAGACAATTATAGATCAGCATTTGTTTTCACTTCGGGGAGCAACACATCCCTGTGAAAAATTGATTGCGGCTTGGCGTCAGGAGGGGCAGGGCTGTGCTGGCCGGGGGAGGGAGTTAATAACATATAAATTCACAGAAGAAGGCCTGTTCGCAGTATTGACTAATACACTATGCATTTACAACACAATGTCAGGACTGGAAAATTGACGCTCGTTGGGATAATTAATCTAGAGAGCAGGCAGAGGGATAAATCCAGGCTGATGGGGGCCAAACACAGCGAGTCCCCTGGTAGAGCAGGACCTCGCCCGTTTCCTCACGCATCGCCGATATCGCACAGCTTTCTTGGCGGGGACATTGCGCTCCCCCCTCTGTGGGTGCCGACTAACCCCTGACAGCCTTAGCCCCCCAGCTTATCTCCTTGATGTTTGTCATGGGTCATTGGCTGCCCCTCCAGAGGCGGAGCCTGTTTCTGGTGGCTACCTGTCCAGGCGCTTCAGATTGGGACAGGAACCCGCCCACGAGAGCATGAGCAGGTGCTCTCAAACGGGCGGATGTTAAAGGATGCCGTCCTGCTCCACCGCCTGAATTCCGGCCTCCACTCCAAACACAACCTCCTGTCTCGGTGCAGTGAGAAGTGGACGTCCCTAACAGAACAGTCTAGTCATTTGGCAATGTTAAAGTCAAGCCGAAATTGTGAAGAATGGTGTTCCTTTTCTGACATTGTGAGTCTTTGAATCTATTGGTGTGTGCCTGACTTACGTGGCATTTCAGTGTTTGGGTCACGGGCCTCTCTCACACGCTCATCACCCGTCCTGCAGGGTTCGTGAGCTTTGACAACCCAGCAAGTGCGCAGGCCGCAATACAGGCCATGAATGGATTCCAGATCGGCATGAAGCGGTTGAAAGTGCAGCTGAAACGACCAAAAGATGCCAGCCGCCCCTACTGACAAGTCCTGCCGTGAAGAGTTCCCTGCAACAGCACAGGTGGGTGCCAGTGTAACAGAGGCAGAGCTGGAGATAGTGATGTGTGTGTGTGTGTGTGTGTGTGTGTATATATATAATACACACACACACACACGTATCAAATGATCATAGTCAAGACATTGGGTTAGATAACTCCAGCCTGTGTGTGTGTTTAAAAATGTTAAATATTTGTAAAAAAAAAATAAAAAATACAGATGTCTAACTAAATACTTCTGTTGAATACCATCATTATGCAATGGTGCAAAATGTTAAAATATGCATTAACTTCAATTGTAACTTGTAAAGGGGGATGTAATACCTGGAACAAATTCTGGCTTAATATGCTATTAATGAATGAATAAATAAACACAGCTTTATATTCACTAATGATATTGTTTTAAATGTATTTTTAAGCATTTCTCAAAGCAATTAAATGCCTGGTTGAACAAACCTTTCCCATTTGTAGAAGCAAAGATGCGTTTTTTAGATCAAATGTATTTATCACCCACACAGGCTAATGTTTGCAAATGCTGAGTCAGAACAGACCTCTTCATATGGTGAAAGTCTAAACTGTTTTGACACTGTAGGTTATGAATGTGACAAGTCTGATTTGGAATGCCTTTTATCAAATCTCGACAGAAGCCAATATGGTGGCGTGCTCTTCCAATGTGTAATCATCACTTTCATTTCCTCAATGTGCTTTTAAGGCTTTTGCATGGCTTTAAAGCCTACCGCTCTTCTTCCTTTCAGGTTTTAAAGAAAAGTAAAGATATCTTGAAGGAGCTATTTCTTTAAAAACAAATAAAAATGGAAAAAAAAAAAAAAACAAACAGAGGATTTTTGAAGACATATCAGCTTTTACGTACGGCTTTTACACACCGCAGTGAGACGAGGTGCAGAAGAACTAAGCACCGCACTGAGGAACAGATTCATCATCAGCCGCAGAGGAAGAAAAGAAGGAGGAAGACAACAATTTAAACTGCTAAAAAAGATGTGAAACTTTGAACAACCAAGCTTTTGCATTGAGACTTGAATTGTTAATTAAGCAACAAACATAAAAGCAGCAACAAATAATAGATTTATATATACATATTATATACATACAAACATACAAACAAATACATATTATATATATAAAAAAATATATATATATCTATAAAGAAAGAGGCGCTTGTTGTTTTACTATACTGGACAAATGAGGGTTAAACTTGAAGATCAAGAAAAACAGTGGAAGAGAAGTAATTTCATCCCACTGGTGGACTTGCAGCTTTTCTCCTCCTTTTTCCCTCTTTCTTACTGTCTCACTGTATCTCTCAGCAAGCGCAGAACTATGACTTTCTGAGGTCACTGAGGTTTCCATAGTTACAGTACAACTAAAATTCTCTCACCCCTTAGGGACCAAAGGACCAAACATTTTTATTGTTCTCAACTGTAATGTAAAATATGAATATTAATTATACAAATACTACAAGCAACTACTACTATTACAAGTGGAGAAAACTAGCTTCAGGGTGGAGGAGGTGAAGGATTTCGTTTTTTTTTTTTTTTCTTTTACATTTATATCTATGGGTTTCAGAATGTATATTCAAAACTGGAAAAAAAAAAGGAAAAAAATTAAAGTTATAATAGGAGAATATTTTAAAGCTGTTTTAGTGGAGTAGAATATATGGAGTAGAGATTGTTGTGGGCATGTTCAGATCTGGAATTAGCAGCGACACTTTCCTTGTGAAAATGAATTCTGAAGTCCAAACACTTTGTCTGGGACAAGTAGTTCCTATGTGCACTGCCATCTCAGAGCTCTGGTAAAATCTCTGTCACGGAAACGCAAAAAAGGGCAGATGCAGAAAAAGCGCTAATTACACCCTGGCCTCTGGTGAGTTGCATTTATTTATGAAGCATTTTAAAAGCACTGGCTAATGCGTGTTAGTGATTTCTTATTTTTAAGACACAGACTTGCTAGGTAACGTACCACATCCTGCACGTGTAGTGCCATTAATGCCCCGGGGTCACTTTTGGCGCACTGCCAGCAGGAACAGAAGGAACTGCTTTTTGATGGAAATTCTCGCAGTATAACGACACATTAAGTTCACTCTGTTAGCCCTGCGCCACTTTGGAACAGAGCAATGAGCCACCTGGCTTTTAGATTTATTTATTTATTTTTACAAACCGCCTTTCCCTTCAGAACGCTGTACAGGGTGTTAGTGCACCCTGCTACATTAATCCTTGGTGCGGCTTTGAGGGGATCATGCGCTTAGAGAGAGAAAAGGCGCCGGCCCCCAGGGTCCCCACCCCCACACACCTTTGTGCCAAAAAAACATAGCGAACAGAGTAATCCCAATCTGCCAAACATCGCTGGCACGCCCCGAGGCAAGCTGGTACGATAGCAGACGCATCTTTGGCAGTGCCGTTTTTCTAAAACAGGATCGTGTTGTCTTAGACACTCCTTAAGGAGTTTTCACGAGGGGGAAGTTATGAAAATATTTAACATTTGTACTCAAATGTAACCTTGGCTTCGAGTTCATTATTTGGGCCTTCCTCTTTCCTCTTGTACAATCCCTGTTGTTTTTATGTCTTTCGGATACAGAATAAGGAATCTTGCATCGCAAACTGCATGGCAGAGTCATTAAGGCGCTGATGATACCGATAATGTGAGAGCAAAGCCCGGCCGTAAAAGTGCCATCCGCACCACAGATAAACAGCAGTGAGAAAGCACAAGAGCTTTAACTGGTTAATAAAATACACAAATTACACAGACAGTGATCATAAAAGCGCCATCCAGACTCTTTTCTGCCAGTCCAACTCCCCCACCCCCACCCGAGAAGTCGCAGGATTCACCATCTTCAGCATGTCATTTTTAATAGGGGACATTGCACTACAAAACGCCCATATGCTAAGACACAGTTTAATTAGGCCGTGATTGATTGACCTGTGATCAGCACGACAAGATACAGGGCCATGTATGCGCTGGAAATTTCGGCTAACTGACAGGCTGGCAGGACTCGCTTTCTGCAGAAAGTGCGCGGCCACTGTTATTGCCAGCGGAAATTCTGAAAAGTTCAAACAAAGCTAAAGCGTGTGACTACACAGTCAGCCAGAGGGCTTTCGTGGGATTTTGCGGCATGTAAGCAATTGGCTGTTGTTCTGTTTCTGAGCATTTGAGGCAGTTTGATTTGACTGTAAGGAGTGAGGCTCATGGACTCCGGCTTAATATATTTGGATCGGGATGTGGGTTCTTCAACCTCGGATCAAGGATCAAGCGAAATCACAAACACACCGAGATAGCAGGACACCTGCTTTTACCCAGAGCTCAGAAAGCTATGTGCACTCACGTCCTGCAGTCATCAAGGCATCTGATTCTTCCTTTAGAAGGTCAGGGCAGGATTTTACTGGAAACTAAAGGTCAGAATGTGTCCTGGATTAACTTTGTCTGCAGCCTTGATTTATTTATTTATTTATTTATTTATTTTTGTGTAGTCATGAGTTTTCTTTTTGAAGTATTTTGATTTGCTCACCCATTTGTTTCACGTGTGCCACGAGGGCCGCACCATGTGCTTTGCTGGCACATTGCGTGGTCCTCCGGAATTCTGGCGCAAAGCGGCCAGGCAGCCGCCAGGCTCCCGTCCGCTCTGTAAACAAGCCTGTGGCTCTTCCCTGAGGCACTGCAGACCTCACCGTCTGTGTCCGTCTGATCGACAACTGTAGGAATCTCTCGCTTATATAAAACAACCACAGAGGATGTTTTTAGTAACGGGTGCATGTGAGGGCTGGTGTTGCCACAGGCAGAACACAAAAAGAAACAACATCTACTCTTATATGATAGTATTCACTTTGAAACCTGTACGAGATAGCCATATGTGTCAGAGAGGTAAACGTGGTCAGTGATATGAATGCAAATGTTGGAAACGTGGCAGGGGATAGTTTGGCACTTTCGTTTATGCCTACATGTGCCACATGAGACTGCTGTTGTATTGGCTGTCATGGGGTACAAACTGTTTTACCATTGCATCCTATAACATCAAAGGGCGACTGGCCTTTCATGCTTCGAAAATACAGGCCAGCGCAATGACAATTTTGAATATTTCAGCTGTCATAAACATTGCATAGAGAAAACGATGACTGATGTTCGGACATTTCTTGTTGGAAGTCAGTTGCATTTTAGTGCTTCTACAAAGCATGTTTGAAGGGAGCAGCGAACCCAGGTGACGTGCATGGCGTTTTCAGCAGCGGTGGTTGCACTTGCTATATTTGACAAAGGTTATGAAACGTTTCTGACTGATGCCGGCCCTCGTGTTTCAAAGGAAGCAGCGACATAGATACCCGCACCCTCTGGGCTTATGAGACCATATAACTCTGCTAACAAGTTTTTCATAAAAATTCATCAAGAGGGATTTTTTTATGAGGTCGCGTTAATTATTAAAATCAAATTAAATCTGGCCTTAACGTAAGAGCGTAGGTAATACAGGTTTAAGACAGCAGCCGCTGCAGGTGTTTTATGCGTTTTAGAGCTGCGAGATAATTTCTCCGTTACTGAACATGCTGAACACGATAGCCGGGTGAAGGAACACTATGACGGTCTGTATAGACTCACCCGTTGGCAGTCTAATTGCAGACATATTGCAGTGGGTCTCATTGCACTAAAAGACAGCTTCTGTGCTCAAGCCGGCAAATGTGTTCACTTAGGTTTCCAGTTTTTTTACTTCCTTTTTTACCTGACTACCTTTTTTACCTGAATTAAGCCATGTTCATCTTTACTGCTACCTTCTTCATTTATGTTAGCCACTCAGTTTCTGAGCATGCTCAGTTGGGTAGGGTTGGGTGGGTGGGTGAGTGAGTGGGTGGGTGGGTGGGGGTGGGGCTGGGCGGGAGGTGGGGTAGGTAGGGTTTAAAGATTATTGAAATGGTAATGCTATTATTAAAATATCATTATTTCATTATGGTTTGAATGCTAAAAAGAAATAGCTTACTATAAATATTGACTCTGTATATTATGAAAACTTTTGAGCACAGGGACTTTCTGTGTTTCAGTACAGAGGGGATGGGACACGGGGCTTAATTTTTTAAGCTCATTTTGATTTACGGTTTCTCAGCATAATGCATACAATGAATTTCTCGACTGAAGAAAAAGAAAAGATGACATTTCAGCATAAACATGAAGACCTTCACAACGTAGTGATGTTGACATGATAAAACAGTGTGTTACCACCTCAACTGACAGGTCTACAAGAATATGAGAGACCGCGGAAAGGTAGTGCTTCTGTATAAGAACATTCAGTAACAGTCTGAGAAACCAAACTTTTGTCTTTTTTCCCTTTTAAATTTCTCTAATACTTGCTGCTTAAACTGATTCATATAAATACTGGGACATTTGTTAAGATTAAAATAATTTACTTGATTGATTTGTTCTGTATTTATTTATGTATTTATTTATTTATTTGTTATGTATTTTAATTTATGTTATTTAAAAATATAATATGTATCAAAATAAGAAATGCTTATACAGGCTTTTCTCTTTCTCCATTTTTTTCAATTTTACAATAAAAATTCAAACTGGATATTTAATTCTCAAACATGTCTACTTAATTTTAATTACCTTGTAGTCAGCAGCTAAAAGCTGGTAAATGACAGGCTCTTGGTCCTTTTTAGCACCACGGACCCCTTTGGTTACCTGTTGAATCGTATGGACCCCTCTTCACAAAAAAAAGTTTTAAAGTTTTTAAATGCCTAGAAAAATGTTAATTTTTAATTAAAGGTGAGTGAAATTGTAGTTTTTTTTGCCCATTCAAGAAAAATAGGATAATCTGCCCAGTATCCATCCAGACAGCCCTTGGGGGCTGTGGACCCCAGGGTAAGAAGCACTGTGGTAAGTGCTGCACAGGAGACAGTCTCTCCACACCCTTTCCCACTACATCTGCTGCAGGTGTGTGTGTGTGTCTCCTGAGGTGCTTCCCTTTTTACTGTCTTCTTGGTTATTCACAATGTGTTTAAGTCCCCACCTAAGTCCCCACAGACATTACAGTATTCAGCCTGCAGCAACTACAGGCTGCTCTCAGTATCATTGATGCCTGAGTTTTTATTATTAATTAATTTGTTTTTTGGCCTTTGCTAAGGTAGTTGAAGAAAAAAACAACATATGCCTGTATGTTTGCAACACTTATTTTAACATTTTAAAGTTAAATGCATAGAATAGCTTCCACTGCACAAAAAGTTATGATTAAAGATTATTATTAAACTCTGCTGTGGGTACCATAAAGAGATGACATGTATATAACCTTAACTAAGAGCTGTATATTTACACCAGTTTGACCAATCCTCCCTTCCACGAGTGCTCGTTCTATCCAAGACCTCTGTTGATTAATTAAAGTCATAATTTAGGTGGAAAGAAGAGCCATTTTTTTCATACGTGAATAATTTTCTGGATGGGCCGCTTTCCAAACAGCTGCTCGATTTGTCTGCAAAACGCCATATGATGGTATTTTCTGCCCAAGCGATGAGTTGAACGAGTTGAATGCTGAGATGCTATAAAAACAGCCGACAGCAGGCCTCCTTAAGCCGGGCCCTTGTAGTGGAGTAATGGAGTTCGTTAGTATTAATCTATAGGTCATACAGCCCACTCTTGGAGAACATAAACACATAAATGATACAACTACAAAATCAGTATTTATATTCTTAAAAGTCTGTTTTTACAGTCTCGTCTGCTGAAAAGAATGAATGAGCGAATTAATTAGAAAATGCATAATGAATAACTAAACCTTCAGGTAACAATGTCCCACTTCAGACAATTATCCTGCTATACAGATTTCTGTACAACCCAGTTGTCATAATTGTATTCGGTTTAATATCATCTGTACTTGAGCCGTCTGATGCTGCTGTTGAATTTCGGGATATTAAATGGCTGTTGGCGACAAGTCTGAAGTGCAACAGGGACTGAGTACAAGCAGCAATGATCAGCTTCAGCTACAGGCTTGGGTAAATTCCTGGCTAAATGTAACTTAGCTGCATGTAACACACTCAGGAAGGCACACCTGTTCATATTTACAGCCCTGGCTCATGTACACATCTAAAGAAAGTCATTTTTCAGGCAAAGCACACTTGGGCAGAACACAGAACACCATAATGATGTATGGTGGCCCCTGAAAGCCACACTTACAGTTGCCATAATTTCATCAAACACTCTCCCAACTCTTAAAACACATACCAACGTTATTATAACACTTCTGGCCTCATTTTATAAGTGTTAATATGTCGGGCAGAGATGTTTTGCATCCGTGAAAATCACTGAATGGAAATGCTTATTAAAGAGTGTGTTTTTCACACAAAAACCACTTGATGCACTGGTTAATCATCAATAAACGCGTTTATAAAATTTCATAATTAAGAGCCGCAGTACATTATGCAAAGAAATTATCCTCAAGCACAAATTGGATTTCATGAAACCTAAGGTCGTAACTTTAAATGAAGTCCAAAACTTACAAAAACCATTTAGGGAAACGGAAAAAAGTGAATGACCAAAAAAGTAGAACCAGTGGCTCATGAAATAAATTGGTCCAATTACAATAAAGTGAAGCTCTTGGTCGGAGATCGAGCCCAGCAGTTCATCTTTATTACAATCAGTTAATGAAAATCAATCCCCCTTCTGATAAACTCTTATCTCCATGGCCTCTGTGCACCCCCAGCACAGGGATATAATAAATTAGGGTAATATTTCCTTTAATGAGGGAGTGAATTGCAAATTATTGTAACTTTCCAAGATTTATGATACAGATGCTTAATTTCCGAGCCGATTTTCTCCTGGCTTCGGGGAGCTGAGACGTCATTTGTTAAAAGTTTGGCGACATATGAGCACGGCTCATAAAGCAGAGATATACTGAGCTGTCTCTGCAAGCATCCGGATAAGTGCATTGCTATGCAGTGGTTAAAGACCCAAATCCTGCGACTGAACTGGTGCGCAGTTCTGCACCAAAGAGAACCCCTGAGTACGACGCTTTGCCCTAACCGTGTCAGCTGAAACACGTGGCAGGTAAGCGAGGCGTTTTGCTGGAGAAACTCGGCGACACTAAACAACGTTATGTAATGCCACGGTGTGTAGTCTTGCGCCGTTTAGCTCACGGCCACAGCTGAGAAGCGGGGCAGGAAATGTAGCCACGTGTGGCTCCACGTGGCTCTTCATTATATCCCATTTTAGGTCATCAACAGCATTCGTGTGGAAACGCAGCGTAATATGAGGGGAGGACCACAATCCCAAAGGAACATTTTAACAAGGAGGTCCATGTTCAATATTGGTCTCAGCATCTGGTTTATGGTGTGCTACAAATATTGTTACAGTAAAACTACGCATTCCTAGGACACTTTCAAATACATTATATGAACTACTAAACGTAAAAGTCAAAGTAATAAATCAGCACGCAATGCCAAATGCTTATATATCTCACGAATCTGTTCTACAGCTGAACGTAAGGTGCTCTTCACTGAATCGTTTATGGAGTGATATTAGCGACGGTCGGTCAAATTACAAACAATTAATAAAATCATGGGAGATGTGCACGATTCCAGGTATGCAAAACATCTTTGATTTTCCCAAATTAATTATGCCTTCATTGTGATTTAAAACAGACCAAGCGAGCGTGTAGTTAGAGTAACTCAATAAGCAGTCCACAAAACTGAATGTGCAGGGCAGGCAGAACCTAAAAGCTGTACATAAAGATGCCAATGGCGGGTCGCATCCTGAAATCGACACTACAGAGTCACTTCAATAGGCCACATGTGACAGGAGAAAGAGAGGAAACGCTTTCATGTCGCAAAACTGTGATATACATTCTGTAGCATGAAGTGGGGCAGAGCAAGACATTAGGCTTAAACTCTTTATCAAAGATCAAATTAAACAAACACTGCTGAAAACAGAACACTGCAATCACCAAATGGAGAAGGGAAAAAGGGAATTGGATAATGAGCAAACCAGCCCCCAGACACACAGAATTTGCCTGGTTGGGAATGCAGTGCTCTGCAATGAGTTGGTACCTCCAACATATTCCAACCATAGCTGCCCAGGATAGGCTCCGAGTCCCCTGTAGCTGCAACTGGGATAAACAGTTTAATTGGATGGATGGATGGATGGATGGATGGATGGGAATACAGCAAGGGAACAATTACAACTGACATTAAAATAATCATACTGGTGGAACCATGTTGTAGTGTATACAACTCTACCTGATGATTATCAAGATATAAAGATTACAGGTGATAATTGGATAACAAGAGGCAACTACTGACGGCTCACTGAGCCACGCCTCTCTCTACACCCGGAGGACTGGGGCATGACATTTTATTAATAGTGCCAAAGTGGCCCATAAAGTAGACATTAACAATGCATTCAAGGCACAGAATATAACCTCACTTAATCGTGAACCACAGAATTGGTTTCAAACATTATTTGTGTTAATTATAGGGTTCCTTCAATTACAATTTTAAGACAAAAGTTGTATATTTACTTCTAAATAGTGCTTTTGCATAGAATGAAGCCTTTCCGTCTTATGTGGTTATTAATTTTCAAACGTTTGTAATAAATGTACAGTTGGTTTCAAAACAAAAAAAGACAGCAGTACATCACAATATAGATGTACCCATATAGGGTCGTAAAAATACCTAATGGAAACAAAGTGAACAACAAATAACTGATTTATCTACCGTTGCCTTGGACCAAAGAATGGATGGTAAATTAAAGAAAAAGGAAACAGAAAAGGAGGGATACTTTGACCTTTGTGTTCCTTGACATTTTGTGCATGGACTCACTTCCTGTCAAAAAAAGAAAAAGAAAAAAGCAGTTAGGAGAGCAACCCAGCAGTATCTAAAAAGTTTGATTATAACGAGGGTGAGACTAACTCACATTTTATGTGCTCATTTGCCCTTATTGTTTTGCAATACATTGTGAATTCCAGCACAACAGGTTACCTTGAAAAGCATGTATGTATGGCATAGCATTCATGCACACTGAGGGACTGTATTCTGAGCAGCAAACATCAAAATGTAATCTTTTGCCATGCCGGCTGTTGCAAGCCCTCTACAAATTAGTGGGATGGGATTGACTGTCATGCCTAAACAGCTGATGCTGATATGAGTCATTTTCTCTTTTGCATATAGCCTGTACATCCATCCACCTGTAGCATCCCTGTGTTTGTGCTGTTTCCAGTGAAGGTGCCTCTTCCTCAGCACACCTGATGGAGAGCTGGAACACTTCCACATTAAGTGCCGTCTGGTGCTTGCTTCCAGGAGAACTCCCTCACATTCAATTATAAATCAATTAGGCTTGGACAGGTACGCAGGAAACCACACAGAGGAAGAGGAGGAACACACCAGGGTATCACAGTGTCTGCTCATGGCGTTATCTGCTGTAGTGTTTTTTGATATGTTGTAAGCAAAAGTCAGTGTGGGCTACCGTTTTTCCTCATTAGTAAAGCGGTTGTTTGTGCGATGATTACAAAACAGTGTGGTCAGCTGGAAAGACCGGGTGCTTGTGGATTTGGCAGTAAAATCACCTAAAATCTGTCACTGGTGGCTACATTGACGCACCTGACTCACAATCTGACCAGTTAGATCTGAACAAAATGCAAAGGGAACCCTTCTGCCCGCTTTGAATTTGATCCACGAAATAGGGCTGGACATGGCACAACACCACAGAAAATAAAAATCACATAATCTGAGATGACACAATTGCTTTACATTTTACACAAACCATTGCAGAGGTGAAATCTAAGGTAAAACATAAACATACATTGCAGTAAAGTTGATTGGGGATTGAGGGTTTTTTCTTACCTTCATAAAAAAAAAAATCACAACCAGGGTGCAGTACTGAATAAGCATTTAACTACATGGGGGAAAAAAAACACAACTGGCGCAAACAAGAGTTGCTTAGACAAGAAAACTGATGAATATCCATCAAGCAGTGAAAGGCAGGAGAGGACCAGAAGCATTAACGTTGTCAGCCAAAGCCACGGCGACATCCCACTACTGAGACAAGATTGCTTGTGTCAGATTTTACCTGCGAGCCACCCTACCCTCGCTCTCTTTCCTCCGGTGGTATAAAAATAAAGAAGACAAAGCGCGGTGCTCCCAAGAACGCGCGGTTTAGGACCCGTGGCATATGCTAAGAATATAATGATAAATGTGGATAAAAACGGCAACGCTTCATCAGTCGCCTCCCTGCCCCGCAGACTGCGTGCTTATTTCCCTCATGCTCCTTATGTACAAGGGCAGGGGGCTGGGGAGGTGATGGGGGGAGCCTTACTTATCACAACAATCGAGTGTGAAAACAAACAATGCCAGAGTACCGTACTCGCTGGAGCCGTAAAAGACGTTTACGAATCGGCGTGTCACGACGTCCTGCGCTGTCTGGATTTTATTTATCGGCGTTTTAAAATATTATTAAGCAAACTCTGGTTAAAAAAAGGTTGAAGAGAAGAGCTACGCTGGTGCCCACCCCATCGTGTGCAGGCCATGTCAGGACACCGCTCAAACATCGGGAGGGGGACAATGGTGGGCTTCAAGCAGATCGCCAAGCATACAACTGTAACTAGGAGTCATGCAAGGGAAAAAAAAAAACAGACATGCTCTTTGTGCATCTTTTTGTTCCAGACTACAAGAAAGGGTTTTAATTTGTAGTGAAAGCATTAACAGCAAAACACAGACTGATTCACACACATGTATCAGTGTAAGTACTGAACTAATAACACTGAACGAAGAATGTAAATAGTTAACCATAATAAATGAAAAAATAAATGGTGATGGTAGTTACTAGTTAAACTGTAATCCAAAACAACAGTTACTACTTGTTCTCCAGTGAAAAATTCCTTTAGGCAGAAGACCACCTTTTCACAGTGTCACACATCTAATATTGGACTAGGGGAGAAGAATTCCTAGACAGTTATCTTTTTGTAAATGTAATGCAAATGTTTAATTTATATGTTTATAAGAAATGTGATTATAATACAGGTAGGCATATAGAAATTACTGTAGAGTAATGCTTAGAACAACAAATTGTTATACTTGCTTTTTAACCAAATATGAATAAATATTATTGCTTAGCTGTATGTTGGTTTTAGCAGAAAATGACCATGTAGACATATGACCACTAGAATTTTCACAATTTATGTACAAAGAAAGCTACTGACATTTCAACTGTCAATCTGTAAAATATTTTTCCTGGGAGGCACAAATTCATATAGCTGTTACAGCACATAAATCCCTGTTCTGTTTCATCACACTGCACGTTTCCCCTAGCCCAAAAATACATCAAGATTTATTACAGCTTTACTTAAAATGTGTTCTAAAATAAAGCTTGCTGACATGCTGGCAAAATACTAGTGACCATGGGAAAAAAGAAAAGTTCAATCCACACCATTAAAATACCTATGTGGGGGGTTTTGGAGGTGTGCTGTGTATGAAATGTGTATTAAATGCATCTCGCAGCAAAAACTGCCATTAGTGTAAAACCTTTCTTCAACCATGCTGTTCATCCTCACCTCAACACATTAACCCAAATGTCACCTTCATGAACCACGGGAAAATATTTAAATCAATTTAAAGGGCAACGTGTTAATGCTCCTGTAAATATTAAAAGCAGCCCCAAAGAAAACAGTCTTTGCATATATGCTGGTTAGTCAAATGGATGAATGCCACTGCAATTAGGCTGCATATTTAAATTCATAACTCTCCCAGCCAGACGTTCACCTTCAGTTTAAATGCCAGATTATTCCCATCAGGTTAGTTCTGCACGCATCACAAAAACTAGCAAGCAGTATAGCACAAGTTTGCACAAGTGTTCCCTTAGATGGCCAGCTCAGCGATTTCATCAGAGCAATACACACAGAGCACAACCGGAAAATGTCATCCAGCCCTACACGTGACCTAATTTACGTTTGGCTCCCTTTTGTTACGCAGCTCAGTGCTCGTGTATCGTCCAGGTTGCCAAACTCGCGGTTTAGCTGCTACCCAGCATACAAACCTAAAGCAAGCAATACAAGACACTGTGATATCCATGGAGCCAGCTGACTATCTGAAGAAGTAAGGCAGTTCCTCTTCTGAAGCCTCTGGTTGTTTTCTGTGTGCACATAAATTTAGCTACCATCTCTGTCATGCAGTAGCATGGATTGTTCTGTGTGAAAACTTCAAGCATTTTAAAGACTACCATGCGCGGGCACACAGACACGCGCACGCACACACTACCTACTTCTACACTGCTATACTATAAACACCATCTTCCCTGATGTTAGGAAACGCATTACTTAGCCATTGCTTCACAGCATACAAACACACACACAGTGGGCGTTAAGTGAGTGGCGCAGGAGATGTTGCCTGATATTGCATCATGCGCTCTCCTCCAACTCCGGAGGATGGCAGCAATTAATGCAAAACAGACTATCTGAGAACGAATCTGAAAGGTTCTCAAGAGTGGAATGAAGGACACGTTTTTTGAGAAACTGTTTCACAAAATAACTCGATATAAAGCTGCAGCCCTGAGCTGAGAAGCATTTACTCAGCTAAAGGCAGCAATCACCAAAGTCATTTTTCAAAAAGCATAAAATTCAGATTTAATTGGATTCCAATACTTCCATTTTTACAAGTACAAGATCCTATTCCAATTACCACCTTGCTAATGAGTGTTTTTCAGAAAAAAGCTTGACTGCCAACTAAAATAAATAACAGCATAAATGCAAGGCACCATTTTTTAATATTGAAAACAGATTAAATGTCCACACATTACTCCATTTGTTCTGAGAAACAGGCAAAAAAACCTAACTATTCTGCAACACATAGTAGTACAATAAACAGTTAAAACTATATACAGGCAATGTACACATAAAATTTATATACTTTTGAAAATATATTAGCATTATTACATAGAGGATTCATTTGCAACCTTGGAAAATAACACTGGAAAGTGGAGCAGCTTGAAGGAGGAGTGTTTAATGGATCAGGAATTTGTGGATTATCCTTTGAAGAGATCAAGAAGTCCTGGTATAAATACATCTAAGCAAAATGTGTATAGGTAGTATTTCCTTACAGTTGTTGGATCCCAGTTCAGCGAAACACACACAGAGAAGGAAACGTCTAATTAAAACAAACCTTCATTTCTGCCCGTTATGGTCAAAGTGGCAATCACTTGGGTTTGGCCTTGCCAGAATGTGGTCTGCTTCAAAGTTACTTTTGTACATGTGTTAAATTCTCAAAAAAACATTTACAGAAAGTCATGACTGTTTAGCTGCCTTTACATACTAGACAGAGAACCGCATAATGCAGAACTTCACATTTGGAAGAGTCTATATCTGAGCCAGCTGGTCTCTGTATTGCATATTGCACAAAGGAAGAAAACAAACACACACACACACACACACACAAAAACAACTGTGCCCTATACATGGAATTAACAGACTTTTTTTTTTTTTTTTCTGCACATACTGCTAGCTGGAATACTGCCACTGTCAGAAAGGCAGGCGCACCTTAGTGTCCCAAAACCTATGGCAAGTGACAGAAAGACGAGAGACAAAATCTTCTGGGTTCTAAGCACTCCTTCCTCAAGTTGACTTTACTTCCTCTTTGTTAATGATGCAACTGCTGCGAGTGTCATTTCCACGTGCTCCTTTTTACAGGAGCAGCAGTGTCAGGAACAGGAGCGGCAGCAGCAAGGCTGGTGGGTCAGCCCCGTTGGACAGTCTGGGAGCCCGGGGTGAGCTCTGTCTCAGTCTGCTGGGGGGCAGGGCCTTAAGGTCCTCCAAGGCCCCGTATGCCGCCATAGAGAACTCGGGCTCACCTGTTGTAAGCAGGTCAAACACGCATGACTGAAAGTAGACATCCTCCACCTGCAGGATCTCCCGGCACTTGGCGGTGGCACGCGCCACCGTGTAGGCGTGATGGGGGAGCGTGGCGGGGCCCGGGCCAGGGCCGCCACCCTGCAGACGTGGGTGCAGGTTCTGCCAGCTCAGAGTGTGCTCCTTTATGAGCTCGCTACGTGGGCAACCGTGCAGGCACAGCTGCAGCCCGCCATGCTCTTCCGCGGACTCTAGCGCGTCCTCGGGCATGCGCACGGCGAAGGTCAGGTAGCGAGCTACCTGGCGCACGATGATGGCCGTCCCGATGTGGCGTGCCTGGATCTTGACGTGGCGCCCGCCCGGGCCGCCCCGCTCCGAGATCCACAGGCTGCCAACCTCACCACCGCTGCGGGTGCCGTCCAGGAAGGCCGACGGCACATCCTCGGTGGTGGCTTGGTACACCTTCTGCTCCGTGCAGCCGCGGAACGCCTTGAAGATCACCGTGATCTGAGAAAGAGAGGGCGACAGCAACATCAATACATCAGTGAGACACATTAGTGAAGTAACAGGTGATTCACATAACCAGGGTGTCAAGCACATTCCAACTTTAGGCAGATCCCATTTACAAAAGGGGTTTCAGAGCCCAGGTCAAATAATTCTGTATTTTAATTACTTAATTTAAAGAACTTGGTGTAATATTAGTTAATGTCAAGTATGGCATCAGTTAAATTTATTAAATGGGATGCAATTAAATGGCTGCCTTATTACTCATGCTATACGATGTCCTTTTACATTTTCTACACAAGCATGTCGTTTGTAAAATTTCAAGTCCTTATTCTCTAGCATTGCTTGGTAATAAATCAGATTAATTAGTACATAGAAGCTCCTTGGCTGCAACTTAGGAATGCGATGTGCGTAAAGGTGATCTGGGCTAATTCTCTGTCCTAACTTTGGAGTAGTTTTTGCATTCTTGTTTCCAAGCATGATTAAAGATTTGACTAGCAGTTATAAACTCTAAATAGCGTGTTGACAAATCCACCATGAAAAAAAAAAAAAATCTTAAAAGGAACATTTGTGAAGACTAAAAAGGTAAATTAACTAACCTTGATTTTGCTCATATTTTCCAAAAAGCAACACAAATTAGCATTCCATATAATTACAATTAATCAGTCATTCAGTTACTTCATTGTGCAGGAGTCACGGACTATTAAGTAATTAAATAAATGATCATAATTACACTTGGCAGTGCATTATTATTTCAAGGGCTACAAAATTATAATTCAGTGTTCTTATCAATACAAACACTCAACCACACGCCACACACATTATATAAGTCTGGACAGAGAATTCAGATATGCACAATTACACAATTACATTCAGCCATCTGAGTTCAGCTGACAGTTCGGTCACGTCAAGTTTTTTATGACTTTATGTGAGACTTGAATCCTGAAGCAGCAGTCCACTCGCAAAGCTGAGATCACGGCTCGTCTTCGTGGACAAACTGAAATACCGTGTCACACCACACGGTGACAGCAGGGCATTAGACAAAACAATTCACGATACTCTCTAATGGCAAAAAAGCCACCTCTGCTTTCGCTGGCCGATGATTAAATTAAAGGACAATTACTGTGATTGAAAAATTACACCCAGCCTGGAAATCAGTACTTCTGCTTGTTGATTAATAGCTGCAGACACCCAGCAGAAGAGGCTGAGGGCACAAATTTACAACCCAAGTCTTGCCATTTTAAGTGTCCTGCTCTTGTACTCTTTATCTAAATGCCTCATCTCAACTGCTCCAGTAAATATACAACTATAAGAATGAGCAGAAACCAGTCTACAGATCAAACCCCTCACACAATTATTTACAAAACAACTAAGATGCAGCAAAGGCCAAAAATTTTAATTAATAACAGCGTCACATGCTGTCAGTGACAAAGTTTAATGCCACAAATCATTCATTAAATAATTAATTTGGAAAAAAAAACAAACTACTGTACAAGTATAGACGTCAGTGTACAAAATTTTTCTATAGAAGAAGAATTACAATGTTACGGATATGAAAATGTGTCATCTTAAGTGTCGAATTTCACAGCAACCTCAAATAGTTCGAAACCATTTCTAAATTAATATTGTTGTATATTCAAACATGCTGGTTCCGTAGTGGTACATTACACCGCCAGGGGGAGCTTAAGCTACAGGGTATGTGACCGCAGTTCCAAAAAAAAAAAAAAAAAAAGGCAATTAATTTCCAGATTTTACAAGATTCTTTCGGTCATCGTCTCAGATTCTTAAGATTCCTTCCCAATTAGACTGTATTAGTGGCATTTCTTTCCACACAGCACTATTTCATAATACATCTGACAGGAGAACCTATATGTCTGCAGGAAATCTGAAGCATTCCTTCATCTACCTGTTACAGAGCTGTTCAAAACAAGCCGGTTTTATTCACACAGTGCATCATTCACTCACGAGTTCAATTTTCTTAGAAAATTCTGTTATATTATCAACTACAACTTATAAAAAAAAAAAATCCTTTTTAAGTTAATTGCCTCAATCAAAAGTAAATCCCCTATACTGATCTATAATGAAATCACTCACTTGTATAGAAACACTTTCTTAATTAGAGCTCCAAATACAGTTCTTCTGCACCTTTCAACAAAACACCTAGAAGTAATATACAAAGGCAATATATAAAACCTTTATAGCTGGGGGTACTGGCCAAGGAAGCAAACAGAAAGACTACCTCAAAAAACTGGTACTGTATTGTTAAAACATCAGCACAAACACAAATGAGAGTATGCAGAAAAGAGGGTCCACTCCTTTTTGAAAATGTTATTACATTTTAAAACATGCCTGTAACAAATATGTATCACAAATGACATTACTACTGGGAAAACTCTGTCTTTGATTTCATCACCGAGTACTTGAAAGTACAATGTCTACCACATATCCATTCAGAGGGGGCCTGAGAGATTCAAAACTGCCTTCAGAACAGCTTTAAACCTCTTTTTTACCAGTCAGTTAGAGAAGTGACTCAAGATCACTGAGGTCCATGAGATAAATTACACTCACAATCACTAGAGCACCCGTGTGGTTACAGCAAGGAGCTATTCATGCAAAGAAAACCCAAACCCATGTAACACGTAGACTGAAAATTAGGTCCACTGGACAGGGTACAGAGAGAAGTCACAAAGAGATGTGACAGGACTGATCAGAGGCCAGTTAGAGATACCACAGTCAGTGGTATCTCTAATTGGAATATAAAGTGTGATGAAAAACTGTATACACGTAGCCACGCTTCCTGGCTCTTATGGAGCATTTAAGGATGTATACACAACAGACAGTGTTATTGACAGTACAATAAAGTGTCTATGTTAACCAGGCCACTGATTTACTCCTTACGTAAACACAGATTTGTTACTATGTAGTTTGCACAGCCCAAATCAGACAGGTTTCTTTGTATATACCAATCAGCAACTAATGCGCGTTTGCTTAAGGGTCACAAGCGCCATCATATTCCATACACCTTGTATTTAACTGCTTCCTATTGTCAACCTACAAGGATCTGTCCATAAACTGGTGCCAGCACTGATGCGGTCTTATACCGCAGTCACGCATGGCGTTACAGCAAGGGCCCCGAGTCCTACCTTGCTGGTGGCGGTGGCACTGGAGCCCTGCACCACGGGCACATTGGTCACCTGCACAGACAGGTATCGGTTGTCGATGAGAGGCCAGGCACCTTCCACCTTGCATGTCTGGAACTCGTCGCGAAACGTCCGCAAGTGGGGGTCCCCAAACAGTCCGCAGTGAGCGTATTTCTTCTGCGTTCCAGCCGGCCCTGAGGCCAGCGCTCGGCTCTCATAGTCGCAGAGCTCCGACACAGCTGGGCGCAATGTGCTGGGGGCCCTGGCTGATGATGTGGGCCCATCGCTGGAGCAGTTGTGCTGGGAGAAAAGCTCCTTGATGCGGAACACGGCCGAGTGGTAGACGAGGTCGCCACGGCAGCTGCGCGCTGTGCGCCGGGTGCACAGTGAGTAGGCCCGCAGGGCAGCACAGTAGTCTGTGTCGGCCGCAGCCGCCGCAGCAGCCGCCGCTTCCTCCGGCACACCACTAGAGGACGAGGTGGAAGCCACGTACTCGGCATTGCAGCGCTGGATCCGACACTGCTGGCAACATGCTACAAAGCAGAGAGGACAAAACACTGTCACATGCATCACTGTAATGTTCAGTAATTCAACACCACGCACCCACAGGGCAGGGTGTCAATGAACACGGTTTTTACTGTCCAAATCCACTTGGCCCACTTTTATACTCAGTTCCATTCAAGTCAATTAAATGAAGCTGCAGTAGGTCAAATTATACATCTGGTTTAAAAAGCAGTTTAGTCTTCTCAGACCTCAATGACTACAGCAATACTGCTGTCACACCTTCATAGCTACCACTGGTAACAGTTCTCAAGAAATTCTTAAGAGCAAGATTAAAACCTCTAACAAACTGCTAAGGAGCACTTGGATAAGACTTTACCTGACATGGGCTAATACTGTACAACAAAAGTAAACTGAAAGGTTCCACTACCAGCAGCCTGAGCTGCTCTGCCAGGTTAAATGCTCACTTATAGCCCTTTTCCACTAGCTCATTTGACCTGTACTGTTCTGTGTACAGCCATGCTGTGAACCTGCGCTCAGTGTAAAAGTGACCTGTACTGTTCTGTGTACAGCCATGCTGTGAACCTGCGCTCAGTGTAAAAGTGACCTGTACTGTTCTGTGTACAGCCATGCTGTGAACCTGCGCTCAAGACACAGGCCAGTCTGGTGGTGGAAAGTGCCGTGATTTGACAAGAGCAGTGGTGCCCATGTCTGTCACGCTGCACTGGGCCCTGCTGAGGCTGCTTATGTTCAGACCTCCTACAGGCCACACTTCCCAAGATGGGTCTCTCACACATTAGTTTTAAGGAGTCCAGCAACACAGCTATCAATCTTCCACAGCCCAGTTACAAGGCAGAGCCAGCCCCTGAGGCGTCGGCAGGGTAATCTGGAGAGAAGCCAACAACGGTACCCTCAGCAGCTATCAAACATAAAGCACAGCAGAGTTCTGAAAAAATGGCAAGATATTTCTGGACTACAGTTTGAACTAACAGTGTCCTTTCTGAAATATTCAGTTGGGGGAAAAAAAAAAAAAAAAAAAAAAACCCACTAACTGTCTTCATTCCTCCACTAATTTCTGTCACTTGTGTCGAGCTATAATTCAGTTACTGCAAAATGCCTTTTGAGCAACGCAGCTATTGCCTTGCCTTTCTCCTACAAAAATCGAAAGCACCACTACTTAAACCATGGAGTTAAAATGAGGTAACGTGGTTTCTAAGGTTAATTCCCAAACAACACTGAAAATTTCACCTCTTATTGAACTTCATAGGTTTTTAGCCTTATTCTTTAGAGATTACAGGCCAGTGACTGAACAGGCCTATCTGTTCCAAGCTGTTCAATTGATTTGTCATTTTTCCATCTTGTATAAAAAAGAAAAGACTACGATCATAACTCCACAATGCTGACTGTCATACATACATTTCTTAAATGACAGTGACAACTCTCTGCAAAATATTTAAGAAGTTTCAAGAATGTTTTGTCATAAAAGAACTGGTAAAATACTAAAAAATATACACTAACCTCTTTATCCAATAAATCCTATAGACTCCAAATCCTACTAAAATTGTACCAATTTGTTATCACTATCTAAACTTTCTAATTAAAGGCCAAACTATGCTACCAATATGAGTGGTTTAAAACAAACTATATTAACAGTCTTTGTGAGTCGACCTAAAAATAAAAAGTTAATATTTACACACATTTCCTGAATACAATTTGCTTTATCACGTTTTACACACCAGTGAATTAACTGATTCAAAGTAGAATATCTTGGTTTATTCACAAATCATGCATTAATACAAATGTTTGTGTGGTTACATTTCACTCAATCCAAAGGCATTGACTGCCTTAACACTAACAAGAGTGACACAGCCAGTGAAGGTTTCACCCTACAAGGCGGTGACGCAACATATTTTGTAATCGAATAATAGTAACATGCGATATACACCCGCATGCACCATCATTTACACGTTCAGTAACAGTCCCCTGAAATTCATTTTAAAAGGTGCTCTTCGTGTCGTGATAACACGTCGTTAAATTAATACCTGGCAAGCTGTGTTTTAGTGTAACTCTGAACTTCATATCAGGGCAATTATTAAAACGTACTAGTGAACTGGAAAATCAATCCTGTCTGCAGGCTGGTGCGGGCCTGTTAGTAGCAGCACGCATCTTAAAATTAAAGGGAAAGTACGTGTAACACCTACTGACTACATTAAAAACAGCGAGTTATGCTGTTGGTGCAGTCGCGTATTCTTGTAGAACAAGGAAATCAGTACAGACTACCCAAAGCAAGATCGGGTGTTCCTGTAGGCTATAGTACTTTACAGATCTCTGTGTGCATTTTGGAAAGTTGAGAACAACACAAAAATTTCCGCCTAATAGTTTCAACATTAAAATATGATGATGCGTTCTCTTCTACACCAAAAAAGTTAATATACTTAATTATTCGTATGAAAAACATGATATAAAGTGTTTTAGAAATGCCTTATTCATAAGGTCTTAATTGTCTTCTTCAGATGCAAATTTGACAGGAAACTAAATGGAATTTTTTGTTATTACAAAGACTTGTAATTTCTAAGATTTTCCACCAGGGAAAGAGTTAGAAAACATTCAACTTGTCAAAACATCTTGCGAACACCTCGTTAAACGTATAGAGGAGCTCTATAAAGTCTTTTCTTTTTACAAACTGGATATCAATAACTTCGGTGTTGTTCCGAAACGTGTGAGTAACGGTAACATAACACTAAGTGGCACAAAATTAGTTTCATCGCGATTAGCACGAAGAAAACAGAACTGCGCTTTTATGCCGACGTTTGTGAACAGTGAAAGTCTTGCCTCACCTGGTCTGAGTAGCAATGAAAGTAACACCATCATAAGAGAAACAGAGTTCCCAAGATGCCGCTTAGCCAGGGTTGGAGGTCCGCTTTTCCCCATGCCAATCCATTCAGTTAGAATGGAGTTCTCCGACTGCTTCTCGACGATGATGCAGCTGCAGGAAATTAAACAAAAACTCACATCCCTTCCCAAATGCTGTCATCCAAAAGAAGCCCACTTCGCCACATTATAGCAGAGGCGGAGCGTAAAAAACACGCACCGGCCACCGACTGGTCGTTTAAAGAAAAACCCAACCCTTTGTTAGCCGCTTAAATTATGCAGAGTTGACTAATGTCAATCATGTACGGGAACCAAACAGAAAGCCGCAGAAACGGAGAGGGGAGGTGCGAAGGCGAAGTGAAAACAGCGTCCTGAATTTGAATTAAACCATTTATGGACTCCAAAGCACCGAGAAGTTGAATGTGTTACCGGTTTTCATTCAAAATTTCATGTTGGAATCAAGTGAAAAAAATAGAAATAATGACTTTTGGCATTATATTGTATAATAACCAAAGGTATTCTTCAAAATGTTTGCTTGAGACCTGATGCACATACAATTTAAAATGTAATTTTTTCATTATCGAATGATGCAATTACTTTGTCCGATCTACTGGACAGTTTATTATTTAGATAAGCTACGAACACGGTTTCAGTGGAATAATTTAGGAATAACGGTAGGCTACCTCTTCCAGTACCAGTGAACCCCTTGATAACCGCGGAGCCTTATCAGTGTTACGTAACAACGTAAACACGTTTGTATCTCAATATCTAGAGCTGCAAAAACGGTTCAAACTGGTTTGGTTAAAGTCGGAGTCACATGGGATACCAACTTTACGCAGGTGTATTTCACTAATTGCTAAATACGTTGATTTTGCTGTTTACATTGTCTTCACTGTCTGCAGTCTGGGACTTTATACGGGTACACACAACATCAGCATAGGAAAGAAGTAATTTCTTGTAGCATTTCCAAATACACTTGTAAAACCTATCAGTTTAAGGGCAATGGTTTGTGCTGACAGACACCTGCTTGTAAAGCCAGATTGTCAAAGCAATATTGCTGTAGTGTTTACTGATGGTCACTGTAAAAATGTCTTGTTTGACATTATTTCATGGCTGTGAAGACACATACCAGCGTGCAGTATCTCAATGTCGGTGTTCTTGAATTGACTCGTTTTTTATCAGTTCTCTTGCTTCTGCCATGTTTCCATTGTGTTTAGGTTCAAATAGTCTCCATGACTAATATTCTGTTGTATTATTTGTTTGAAGGTTTGGGGGGATGGTGGCAGGCTCAAAAATTTTAATAAACTGATGTTTAATGGGGAACAAGTTCAGTAAAATGTGTAGGTGTTTAGTCTGCTGTGTCAGCTTCACATGTGGGTTCCCCAGGAGATGCATGATGTCATTACTTATTTCTGAAGTGGAAGGTACTGTAGTCTACATTTGGACATTAGTCTACATTTGCTTTTTTCTAGAATTGACTTATTTTTTTCGAAATAAAGAAAGGAAAATATTCAAAGATGATTTGCCTCTAAAGACGCAATGAAATCAGACATATCCAACAGTCGGTTCTGTTCTGGGTTCCATAAATGAGTCAATGGAACATATGCATGAAGGATACACAGTGTTCTGGTTCAGTTTCTCACCTAGCCATCTACAAGAACTGTACTGTTGCAGGCAGAAGTTGCTAAGGAAATGTAGCTTGTGTAGAGCTGATTGAAAAGTTAAAATAAATCAGTTTTTGTACAAAGGAAGTTCTCTGCAGCAATGCCTGAAAGTATTTTGCTGTCTCTCTTACCATATGGGGTGGTCAGCGATGCCAAGAAATAGCAGTGATAAATATGTAATTTCACTGAAGTCTATTCCCACCCAACTCACCTGTCACAAACCTGGTGTTCGGGATACATTCTCAGTGTCACCTGTGGGGACCAAAAATGTAAATGTAAAAGATTAATAAATTACATTTTATTTGTGTTCTGATATTTTTATCTATATTTTCTTTAGTGAAAACTTGCAAGAACAAACTTTTGTAAACTTACTGTATAGTGTAGCTAGAATTGTATATATTATTAGTATATATTAGAATACTCACAGACCCTGTGTAAACAATGAGAAGAATTTTAAAACATCAGAGCTTATAAACATTGTGTCAAACAGGCTTAGTGAAGCAAAACATTAATACATCCAGGTGGACTGGAAGAATTTTTAACTTGAAAGCGCACCCCTATGCAGAGTTTCTGGAGTCTGAGGGCTTGAGAATCATGCTCCCCCCATTCTTTTGAGCATATTACATTGCAAGCCCCTGCAAACACATATATTCTTTGCTTAAAACAAGGGGGCTTGTGCAAATCAGTGGGATGCATCAGGTAGAAAAAAATGTGGGGCCAGTACATTTCTTTTGACACTGGATGGCTTGTTCTAACACAATAGAAAAATGAGGTCAGCCTGGTAAAATTAGCCACCCGCCTCATGGAAGGTCTGAATGCCAGAGCAGCGAGAAGGAACAGCCGGCCTCCGAGATGGTTGAGCAAGAGAAAGCAGGAGCTTGTGAGAGAGACAGAGATAGAGAGAGGGGGGAAGAGAGCAAGAAAGAGAGAGAGAGAGAGAGAGAGAGAGAGAGAGGCTGGCCTGGTGAGACAGAATGAGAGAGAGGGGACAGGGGGAGGGAGAGAGAGAGAGAGAGAGAGAGAGAGGCTGGCCTCGCGAGACAGAAAAAAAGAGAGGGAGGGGAAAGGGAGAAGCCCATGCAAGCAAGACGGGGGAAAGGGTGAACGAGAACAGCAAGCAGCTAAGGGGAGCAACATGGGAGCAAAGCAGAAACGGAGCATGTGGAGAAAGGAGGAATACTGCTGTGAAAATGGGAGATCATCCAGAAGGAGTTAGAAAACAATCAAAGTGCGGAGAAGGTGGGGAGAGTTTCTCAGGGGTTAGGCTGTTGGAGTGTGAGCTAACTGGAGTGGGAGAACGTGGGGGGGGGATTGAGTTTCTCTACACTCCGCATCTGGACAGTCGCACATGTTCCTCATTAAGGGCCCGACACTGTGAATCCAGCTCCACACTGTGCAGTGTGTGTTGTTATTAGTCTCATCATACCATGGTCAGCACTGGACCTGGAAAAGGGGCATGACCTTCATATTGGCCAGGAAGGCCTGTTCCTTCCATAAACATGTCCAAGAAAAAAATAAAAGCCTTTAATTTTAAGTCCCCGGAAAACATCTTTAGACTACATTGTGAACTCATTGAAGTCAAAGAAAAGATGTTCAATGTAAATTCTAGACAAAACATTTTTTTTTTAAACAAAGACATTCTTGTGCAATAAAGACGTAACATTGCTTCAAACACACAGAGATCACTTTCTAGGCCATTTTATGCAAGTAATTCTTCACTATGCTTGTTCCAGGTCTCTCGGGAGACTTCTCTTCCATCTTGGCAGTTGAGATGTTTAGTCACCATATGTGTGTGGAGTAGAAGTTGGGAGTGCTCCACTTGGACAAGTGTGTTTGTCCAGGGCGATGGACCAGACCGCTGAGTCGAGAGAACACACAGCACAGCTTGCTGCTCGCTGTCTCACAGCCAGCTGTTATCTGAGCACAGATAAGGAACATGGAGGTGTGAGCCTCTCAGAGGCTCCTCTGATACCATCTCCCCTCAAGCATCCTGCTGACAAGCTCAGATTGGTGATTGGCAAGCTGCAGAGGGGAGAGTTGGTTTCCACCTGACATGCACATGAGCTCCTGCGTAAAATGTTGCGTCCTGTTTTGGATGCCCCGCGTTTCAGCTGGAAGTTTGCTAGCACTTCATATGACTTACAAATGACCAACGAAGACTGATGGTGATAATTTCAACCGTTACAGAATTAGAGGTCATAAGGGACATTTATAAGCAAATCAGTTAGCATATCTGGCAGCGGTTTTTGCAATTTAAAAAGGAGAAAAATAAATGAGAACTGTAGCTGCTTTTTACATAACTGGTAAGAACCAAGCAGACTTTTTTTTAAGAACATACGTGATTTTCTGTTTATATGCTATCTCAGTCTGTCAGCTTGGCCACTGTCATTACCCTACAAAGGCGAATACTGTGCATGGTTCCCAGTTCAACAAAGTGTAAGACAGTTGTCTCTCTTAAAACCTCAAAATATATTTGTGCCTTATGTGTGTTTGATGTGTCTGTTCTTACCAGTACTGTAATGCCCACTATCCTATCTTGTTAAAGAGCAGCTGTTGCTGAATTGATGTTGAGACACAGTATTTAATCCAATACCAGAAGGAAATAACATAAGCTTTGGGGTCAGGTAAAGGAAGATCAGTGAGGGAAAGAGAGACTGAACAGACAGGGACCTTCATGTTTTGTCTTAGGAAGGATTTGATCATAGGCTTTACAGATGCTGGTTTCACTTTCTACACTGGCATAGCACACAGCCACCTTCATTCAGCTGGAATACACTTATTGTGACTAATTGTAATTTTAAACATAGAACTGACAGGTAATGGAACATCTGCCTTAGTTTTTCTCCAATAATATATGCCACTTTTTAAATACAACCAACAGCAAGACGTATTTGCAACAAATGATAGAATTATCTGAATTCTGAGGATGTCTATGAATATTCCTAGTTTCCTTCATTGCACTCCAGATTGTTATTAATGCTGGTATGTTAAAATGAAAATTTGGAAGCTTTTCGTACTTTAAAAAAGTGATTTAGTTCCCTCCAAATATGTTTGAGAACATTTGAATGTTAACTCACAGACATACACATAATGCAAAAAACAGAAAGGGTTGTATTTGGTTTTGGAAAACTAATTAAAATCATAGCATAGATTATTTTCTTTTGGGTTATGATATTCAGTACAGCTGCTCAAGTCTAACCTTTTCCCACTATGTATAGGTAATTACTTACTGTTTTACTGCATGGTGGCTACCATGCCCTACTGCTAATGGGTTTAGCATCCTTGTTACTGCTTTGTTCAGATAGTTATAACATAACTTTTGTAGACCAAAGTGTTTTCGCAGGCACAAGACATTCCGGTATCTGTAAAAGTGTTTTTCGTGAAGTTACAATGAATCCGGCCCCATTAATCAAGTGAAAGCCCAAATACCTGCAGTGAACTGGAATTTAAAAATATTTTTAAATCAGCATCCAAGAGATTTTCAGAGATGAAGTGACTTCAGTGTTTAAAATTAACCTTTAGTTGGTGTAATTTATAAACATCTAAGATAAATTTGATTTAAAACTTTTGGGTTAGACTTAAAGGGAAAGTCCATGCAGTGAGATATGTTCTGGTATACATGTGACCTATTTTCCTGTGATGCTGAACACTGGAGCACAGCTCTGACAGAGGTGAGCCTACGTTGGATCCAAACTCCTTTCCTCTGCCTCCTAAGTGTAGACCTACACTCGTTTCTTTTAAGGATTGCAGTTTTGTCCCAACGGTTTGCTGAACTATTGGAGCGTCACTCAGTGAGCAAGAAAAAAGGAGGAATAAGGAATGACAGAGCCGTTGTCTTTGTCTTCTTCTTCCTCTACACGTATTCACCATTGTCACCATGTGGAAGTGCAATAAGACCAATATGCCAATTATTGTCACCTAAGTTTTCAGAGTCTGATTTAAATCTGCTATTCATTTGCTTTGTCCTTTTGAAAGCATCACATGGAAGCAGTGAAACATCACTGTGTTTGCTTTTGCGTTGTCTCATTTTGTGTTCAGCGGGAACCTTGAATAGGCATACTTACACACACACACACACACATTCTCCAGCTGGCCTTTCTCTTAAGTAGAATGTGAACTACACCTGCCTCTCCACCTTCCCTGTGCACCTCCTCACTCCACAGACTAGTAGAGCAGGGGCAATGCCCACCCAGCAGACTGTACCCTAATCACTCCTTCACCTTCCCTGGGGTTTGGAGACAAGTCTCAGAAAATTGTCATAAGGCACTCAAAAACAAAGACAATTGCAATGACACATTGGTACATATTTCTGTGCCACTGAGGCAGCTTGCTGTCTAGATTTGTTTGGCTTTAAAGCCAGTTTTGCCCTGTGTTCCTAATGGATATAAATTACTCTCTGCACTTAAGTAAAATTTGGATATTTTATTAACCCCATAAAAGTTAAAAAATGCCCAAATATAACAGAACGTTTACATCCAATATGCAAGTTAGATGTCTTTAAAACATGTCTAACTGATTTAGACAGATACATACACAGGAGGTGAAACCCAATCACTCCTATGGCTCCCACTGGATTACAGGGCCTCTGCCCTCACCAGGCACGGTATATGGGACAGCCCAGTACAGAACAAATTCTGCGCCAGCCTTTTCCTTCACGTGGCAACATGCTGTAAATGCTCTTATCTTATACCTTAGAAGTCACATCTAACCCAGAAGTGGACTGATGTCTTTGGTCTGTGTGTGCCCACTGTATCCTGTGTGCCAGTGTGTTCATAGGCTACACTATAGCACTGTAGTGTCTGGCCTTGTGTAAGACTGAAGGAAGTTAAAATAAATGGGCTTCAGCCAGGCTCTCATTTAGCTCAGATATCCTGACAGCGTAAGTCCAATACCAGGAATAGACTCAAAGACAGGAGCTCATGAGACTCGAGTGTAAATTTAGCGTTCGGCTCTCTATTCAACTAGTGTTTACTTTAGGTGGCATTTGAAGAATGTGTCCTTTTGGCACATTAGGTAGAAAGTCAAGAGTTGTTTAAACCTTCATACCAGTCACTTGCCAATTTAGTCATTTGCTCTTAATTCCCACAGAAGGTAAAACAAGGATGCAGAGTCAAAGAATAGTTTCCATAAAAGGAACGTACGTGGTGCTTTTCTGATTTGGAAGTGACTACATGTTGTACACTTTCTGAAATTCTGTGATAACTCAGAAATGAAGACCGTAATTACAGCAAATAATACAATAAGTAACAGTAAACAGGTAAATGATAAGATATAAAGATGTTTGTCTCTAAAGAAATGAATTATATTTGTTCAAAGCATAAATTGTAAATGGTGTATGTAGATTCATTAGCATGATAAAGCAGCTTAAACAAGGTAAAACGAAAAGATAAGTGTGAGAAAGCAGACCCTGGTTCGGCCAGTTTAGAGCCAATGTAAACTGATATCTTCCTTGGCCTTGATTTCATAAACAGATGTAAAATAACTTTTAAAAGACGCTGCCACCTTTAGGACCTTAAAACCAAGGACCTGCTTTTGTTCTACAAACGTTTTAAGTCAGTACAGGATCCTGTTGCCAGATGATTGACAGGACTGGAAAATTTTCTGAAATAACAGGAATAAAAAATGGTGAATGAAACTTACCTTAGAGGTCTGCATATGTGCTGTGAGGTATATATGAAAGCACTAGTGCCCAGCACACTAGTGCCCAGCACTACAGTGTGCAATGGTACTGAACTACCCACACGCTGTCTGGGCAGCCTAGCTAAGAGTCTCACGCTATATGCAGGGAGATAGTTGTGAATTAAAGCACATGACAGCAGTTGTCTTTTTTGAGAATTGGCACTTTGATTATGCAGGGCTGCATGGTAGCAGTGCCTGTCGATGTCTGGATATTTGGAGAGGGCAATTAAAAAATACACAAAAAAAGACTTTGGTGCACACCCACATTAATACACGTGGGCACACACATGCGTAGACACACACACACACACACACACACACACACACACACACACAAGCTTGAGCGCACCGTGTTGGTTACGTGCTCTGAAACGGTCTGTGAGCATGTGTCACATTTGGAGCCTGTCCAGTATTCTTTTAAAGCCAGACCAGATTGAGCTGAGCGTGCAGACCATGATGTGGAGAAGAATAAAAGTGCTAAGATGTTCTTCACTCTCTCCACTCTCTCTCCTCAAGTGTGCAAGCAGCACTTTCTAAGTGGCATAGGGTAGGTATGCTAAACCAACCTGAAGACCATGGTAATTGATCAAAGATAACAGCTAGTAATGGTGTCAAGTACAAATGTTAAACTGTCTGTGTGTTTCTTGTATTGTTGTGTTCTTTTCTTCCATATGCACTCTCTCTTAAAGGATAGATGTGATAACAATTATTATGTGTGTTTTGTCAAGTGTTGTTCAGGGTTTTAAAATAACAGACAAAGAAGTGAAAGGGTTGGAACAAATAACTTATCACACAGACATGGCCCTGGGTTAGCATTTTCAGTTTATTTCTTTCACATGACTAATGTGCCCTAGTTGAATTTCAGAAACTGTTTTACTGAATATCACAGAAAAATCCCTGACGGGGACAGTTGGTGGAAATGGGTATTGGTAGGATGAGTTTAATATAATTTCTGGACACAGCAATGAAAACATATAGAGGCTGTTAGACTGGAGGCCACAAAAACACTTCAGCTTCAGCTTCTCTCCCCGATCCCACAGAAGGCGTACTTTCCCCGAGATGCCCAGAGCTGGGTTCCACACTCCTTGGAAACTTCTGCCTTACTTCAGCCCCACCAAAGGGAACTGCAGACATTCATCTTTCACCTCACCTCTTTCTATCATTGGATACTTTTGTCTTTCATCAAACATGTATTTCCAAATCATGTGCTGAGAATAAAGCTTGTGCTCATAATAATACTATTACATTCTAAAAACTAAATATAATGTTTAGCTCTATGTTTTTTGTGTGTTACACTAATGAATATGTTTACTGAATGTTGTGGCATGTTTGACCATTATACACAAGAATCTGAAGATTATCCAGCAGAGACAGGCAGAGCAGCGACATTTCTGTGGGAGTAAAGAGGTCGCGTGGATTTTGATGCTTTATCCAAGTCCCCAGATCTTTTCCGTTCCGTCAGACCTTCTGGAACAGACAGCTGTTGAAAGAGACAGCTGCATGGCCCATTTGTCCGCATGCAGGGGGAGATTTAGAAACCAAGCCTATGTTGTGTTTAAGTTGATCCCATGTTGTTTCTACAAGTAATCCTTGCGCGCAGCCTCACACACATACACACACACACACACACACACACACACACACACACACACACACACACAAACGCGCACACACACACACACACATACAAACGTGCACATACACACACACACACACAATACAAACACACACACACACACACACACACACACACAATACAAACACACACAAACATACAGAAACATACACAGACATTAAAAGTGTGGCTCTCATGCCCTGTTCCCATCAGTTCCCTTTCTAGGGAGAGATCAGCATTACTTGGGATGCTTTGTGAAGACAAAAGGTCCAAATCACAGCAGCGTGGCACCATTGGATTATGTGCATCACGGAATCCATGAGCCTCTGAGGAGCCATGAAATCTCCTGGCCACATTACCCCCCCAGAGATTTTTTCCAAATCTCCCTGTGTAGAAGCATGCAGGCATGTAAATCCACCCTGGCGACAGGGGCGGCATGGAGGAGAGGGTTAAAAGGAGAGAATAACATGCCAGTCAGCGCAAGCTGCCCGTTCATCACATGCCCCCCACCCATGCTCGGCCCCTCGCCCTCCACAGTTGTTTCCCCGCCCTCGCTTTTCATAGCAGGTGTTCGATGAGCCCTGCAGAGGGACCTTGTGGGGGTGCTGGGGGTGCTGGGGGGCAGGTCTGCTACCCCTTTAAGAACAGCATTCCCATTGTTGTCTCTATATGGGCTGTTCCAGTGCAGGATTCCTAAACGAATGGATCACAGTCAGGTCAGTAGTTACGGCCCATATGGAACAGGAAACCCATGCTTTGTTTTCTTGTTTCACATCATAAGCAGCTCTACATTTTAGTGTCAGGCCACATGTAAACACGAGAGCCGACACATGATACCTACGCAATGGCATGGGTACTATGGGTACTATGGGTACTATGTAGGCACTTTGTGCATGAATATGTTAGTGTTCATTTTAATGTATGTGTGTTTCTGGAAAAAGTACAGACATTGCCAAAAACAATTTTCCTCTTGAATAAGTAAATAATAAATGATTTCATGCCTTGGTTACTATTCACTGTAGCTCAACATGCACAGGCAACAGTAATGTGGCTCAAACCTGCAAAGAGACACCATGGTGAGGGTCAGCAGTGAAGAGGACAGGGACTGCACAGGAGGAACAGGGTCCGAGCCGTTCTGCACGAAGAGCAGTAAAGCACAGACTGGAACCAGTCGTTCCAGCGCAGCAGGTGTTCTCGATGCTACGTGCCGCCCTGAGCAGGTGCTCTCTCCGTGGCCAATGGAGCAGCTCTGTGACAAGGACACCACTCACTGACTGTGGACACGTTATTGCCTGATAGCACAATGCCACAGCTAGCACCCTGTGGGGGGCAATAGCAAATATTGTTCTTCCAACATATTTTCCTGAGAAGGGATTCTTGAGTGAAACTCAGGGTGTTGAGTTTTTTTTTATTTTACTATTACTGTCACACTCCCTGTAAATGTATCTTATGTTTGGCAGCCAGGGCCTGATGCCAGTGCAAACTGTCAGGCTTTTCTGCCATAACTAGAGCCGAGTCTCCCCTGCCTTTGGCGATGAAAGGGACTGTGGAACTGTGGAACATGCAAGGGCGCAGCTGGGAGGCACATGACAGCACGAGATCATCAGACGCATTTCTTGCATAGATGATGGGAGCGACACATATTTTAAATGTGTCCTATTTGCAATAACTGACAAAAGTAACACAGTTGCATAGCTAATAAAATAGCAACTGCAATAATAGTAACAATAAAACAATTGCTGTGCTGTACATATTGTAAGTCAGGTAGGTCAGAAACATGAAGGGATTCTGTGGAAGCTTAGGGATTATGAATTTCTCATATGCTCGAAGTGCTTTGTGACTGCAAAGGATATTTGTAGGATCTCCTATTCAGTTCCCCACCCCCTCTGCTGACCCCTCTCCAGATGTGTTCAGCATAATATGCTTTGACCGGTGAATGGTGAGATGAGCTGCCAATCCTCATGATTAATGGGAGTCTGCTCTTTTTTTCCTGAAGACTGGGCTTCTCTTTTTCTCGGTCTCCTGAGCGTGTCCAGCCTGGCAGCTCCGCTCAGCACCTCTCCACCATAAAGCCTAGCAGTCGAACTCCTGCTCAGCGAATGAGCGCACATTATAGGGGTCCGGCACAAACATGGCAGCGGTGTAACTCTATCTCCAACAGGCTGTAGCACAAGAACGCCAAGACACTCTGGGAAAAAGGAGAAGTTGTAAGATCTCCACATTAAGGCAAGATGGAAGGAGGAGGATGCAGACATGACCAGTGTTTGCTTCTTTTTCTGCTAGTAATTAGTTTTAAATGAGTCGTGCAAGTGCCTATGAACATATGATATTATCTTTTGTCAGGAATATGTTTATTGTTATGAACCAGTGTTGTTCTGTTGGGAAATTTCTTGTTAGATGTATGTTCAGATAAATAATCTGACTTTTCTCATGTAAGAGCTGACCAGTTTAGTCCTTGAAGCCTTTGCCAAAAAACATACCCCATACATAAAATTTTAACATTTTTAAGATGAGAGAAAAGTACAATTAATATGTTGTTTCTCTACTTGGTTTAATAGGATTTATGATCAACTTTCTTTTAGTGTTAAATGTGGACTTGGCCACTTGTACCTTCCATCAGGTACTCTCTGTAGCATGTGATATAAAACCAAGCTTTCTTGATTGCAGTCACACTCATGGTGAAGATAACATGTGGCCATGTTTTACCAAAATGTGTTT
>JABJVR010000029.1:3315814-3330614 GCA_025773905.1 Chitala chitala
GGCGCCCCGCCCTGGGTGTCCCCTGCCCTGTGCCCTATGTGCTCTGGGATGGGCTCCAGGTTTCCCTGCGACCCTCATAATGGATGGATGAATCACTTTTAAGAACACAATTACATTTTGTCTATTTTATTTAAGCTCTACTGACCTGCACACTTAAAAAACAGGTCATTTTTTAATAAAAGATGTCTGTGATGTCCTGTTTTTGGGGTTTTATCCATTTCTCTTGTATTTTATGAAAGTGCTTTTAATTGTATATTATGAAATGGAATGGAATGAAAAAATTAATTACAAACATCACAGCAGATTATTCCCCTTTCAGTAATACCCATCTAAAAATGCATCCTTGACAATCAAACCTACTTTATGCCACCATTTGATTTTTATTTTATTTATTTACTTACTTCTGTTTTTTTTTTTACATGTAAGAGGCCTGGTGGCTCAGTAGGTAGGGTATCAGGCTAGGATACAGAAGCCCGCCAGCTGGAATCCTAGTCCCATCATTGGGTGTGTCCCTGCCAAGTTCCCTGGGTGCTGAAAAATGTCTGTCCACTGCTTCCCCCCAGGGGAATGGGATAAATACAGAGAACAGATTTTGTTGTGACATGTGTAACGTGTATACAGTATGTACACAATGACAATAAAGCCTATTATTATATTTGATATACATCTACACATACACGATGTGTCTAAACAGGCTTTCTTAGGGCAGAATAGTCATAATAATCATTGAACTGTATGTTGTCACTGATGTTTTAGCAAGGCTACGGGTCAGATTCCTGTCACCAGCCTTTAAATAGCCGTCACGCCATCACTCACAAACATGACACAGCTCTGCATGTGTCAGACTAAGCTACTCACTTCAGATCCCATTGAACGAGTTCCTGACTGCTGCATGATTACAGTAAGGCCTGGGTGTGTGATTCCTGTTATCTGTGGCAAATAAGTGGCATTAATAAAACAGCCTCATCTGGCTCCTGCCTGTGATCTGACAGGTGCATGTTCTGTTTTGATTCCTGCATTTTCAAATTCAAAGTGTGCTCTTCCTCCACCCCCCACCCCCCGTCTTCCTTTCGAGCAGCGTTTGCTCATCGGTTGTGTGCCTCAAGGTGCCACATACATTAAAAACGAAATGGGAAAAATCACTCTCCTAACAACTAGAGCTGAGCTTTGCGTGCCTCGTGGAATAGCCCAAATCATAAACAAACTGGCTCCACCGCACTCTCACATGGAAATCATGTATTTCCCTTGATGCTAAAAACCTACATTGTTCTGATTTCTAAATCCAGCACTTCCCTCCACATACCTGTGATTCCATTCTCCTTTTCACGAAAAACAGGGGGAAAATAAACTCCTTATCTACGGTTCTCCAAAAACACAGCAGTAAACTTTTAATGTCTTCAGGAATTTTTCCCAGCTATTCTCTGTTGAACATTGTTTGAATGACTACATGATGCAATAATTACCTGCGGTTTAGCTATTCTGCATAGCCGGCTGTATTTGAGTTCCCTGAGTACGTTTTAGTCTTTTTACCTTGTGACTAGAACAGTGCACGGATTGAGCAAAGCATTGTATAAAGTACACATATATGATTAAAAACAAGCGATGTTCTTAGCTTAATGTAAGAGATAAGACATTATTTATATAATAATGTACAGACATTACATTAACATATAATTTTATATAGCGTATAACTCATTTGTAACCTTATGAGAAAGTCCCTAACATCAAAATGAAGAGATTTTTTAGCCGCTAACCTCTCAGACAAACTAGCAGAAAATGTGACACCTTCTGTTAATCTAAGCCTGTGGCTTTGAAATGATATGAAATCCCTGCTATCAGAAATGCTAAATTGAGAGAGAGCAACCCTGTGTCGTTACACAAAATTTTACAGTTCAGCATGAAGAGCGGGCTCTTGGGGAATGGGTAAATGTTAACTTATTTTAACTTGATACATGTTCGTTGTACAAGTAAATTGCTACTCCACAAGAAACTTCACCATTAAAAAATTTGTTACCACAAGTGAACATATGGCTTGACTTAATTCCCTGTAAAACAGTACTACTAAAACAGAGGAAAGCATACCTTGAAACTATAGCACCTAGAAGTCAATGACAACCAGCAAAAATGTTTTCTTGTGACTAAACAATTAATAATAATCTTAATAATCTTTTATGCATAATCTGCATAATCTTTTGTCTGTTGATATAACAAACCATTGAGGCAAACTGGCTGTTACAGTTTTAGTTTGCCATACCAAACTAAAGGTACACTCTTAGTGTCACACTGAAACCATTAGGAGGAAAGGTTCCGTAGCAAATCTAAAATACATTCTTATTATAAAATAGGGGCACTTATGAAGAAAGATTCTGTACCAGCGAGGTATCAAATTATGGTACTTAAGTGGGATAAGAACACAAATCGCTCAACATCAAAGCTGCAAGGCAATTATGGCTATTAGGTGACATGCATTTAGGCGACAGAAATCCAACACAGAAGAACTCATCACATCTCCTGACATTTTCTTGTATTCTTCTAACAATTAAGACCAACTGTTCAGTCCTGTTCCTGACAGAGTTACTTTTTTTGGAGTTTCCAATTATGTCAGGAGATTCATAGAGGGAGTTTAGACCATCTGAATGGGGTCAGATCAGAGAAAGGCTGTGAAATTTCAGGACTGGTCTGCAGCATTCCATAAAGTAAATTAAACAGCTTGACATCAGGCAAGTCTTGGCACATAAATGAGCTAAAGCACTCAATAAAAACAGGACTTCGTTTATGCACATAAGCATGATACCAACTAGGAAGCTTCCAAAACAGTGTGAGTCGGTGGTGCAACAGATGATTTAGGTCAAGTTTAATGGTCCTTCTATAAAGACAACCACATACTGGCCAGTAAAAAGAAAACGTGCTATTGATCCAAGATGTGTGGCCGAGCATTCAAATGGAGAATAACAGTGCAATGTTATAAAAATGTGTGTAGCAAAATGGGAATTTCTCCATGTCTGAATACAGACACAGAAAAGCTGTAACTTCAAACCATTTTACAACCAACACATCCAGAGCACTATTTTATCAAAATTCCTCTGCTGACCTGATTAAATCTGCTTGTCCTAAAGCACCCTTGGCCATTGTTTAATTAGGGCTGAGTTCTGCAGCACTGATTAGGTGGAAGCTCAAGGAGAACCACGGGGGGTTCAACTCCCCAGCTCAAAACGCAGAATAAATGTGGGACTCTATAAAGTCAGCTGCTGAGTTCCACTCTGCTAAACCTTCTGTCAAGAAAAAAAAATGCACAGTGGATTTGCTCTCCTGAGTATGGAAAATTTTCTAGAATATGCATTTGCTGTCTGAATCTCAAATGTTTTTTTTTTTTTTTTTTTTTTTAAATGAAGACACTGCCTTATTAGCAATAATTACAACATTGAGAGGCTTAAATATTTTCTAGCTAGTCCAAAAATACATTGATTCACACACACGCACATGCACGCACACACACACACACGCACGCACAAACAAACACAATGCAGTGCCTCAGCTTCCCTGTGAGAGTCCTTGGGAAAAGCATTATCTTACACTGACTTGGGCTAAGGGATAAAATTTGAGGAGATTTAAGGGATACTTTTAAAACGAAAACTTCAGCATCTTTGATTTTATGACCATCTGAAATGTGCCAGTTTACGTGCTCTGTCATTTTTCTGTCCACGCCTCTAATGTCAGACCATCAAAAGAACACTGAGGATACTGTGGTAATATTCAAAAAATATTTTCATTTATCTACTTTGGAGTGATTGTCATTAAGCTTACACTTGACAGATGGACTAGTAACAAGGCTAAACCACAAAATTGAGATTATACAAATTTAGAAAGGAAAGTCTTTGATCTTTACAGATCTGACAGTGCGGCAGCCCCTAATTATTAGAAAGGTTTGAATCCACAAACACAATGGATTAATGAACTCAGTTTGTTTCTGTTTGGTTTGTAGTTCCTTTTCCACCAGCACACTGAGAGCTGAGTTCCCGTTTCACTCACAGTTCGCAGTGCAATTGACGGACTTTTAAAAAATGAATGATGGTAATTATTACGGCATTTATTATTCAACATGTATCCACTATTAGCACGTGTCCTACAGGCCCTGTCAGTCAGCCAGCCACACAAAAGGGTTTCAGACGAGCCCTGCGTGAACAGCTATGGTGGGGGAAAAAAATAATAATAATGTTGAGAATTATTTCCCATGCTGGTGTACACTTAATCTTGAAGAGATACGGTAATGGAATTATCAAGGTGACCCAGAGAAGAAGCCAATAGGAAAGGCCGTCTCTCTCAGGCATGTTTGGCTGGTAGCACAGATAAGTCAGCAAAACAGCAAGACCTGTGGAACTTGTCTGCCTGCCAGCTGCGAGCCAAAATGATTTACGCGCCATCTCCAGCAACCAACAGAGGTTTGTGTAACCAGCAATCAAACCCTCAATAAATAACCTGTCAGCAGGATAAAAGAGAGAGAGAGTGTGTGTGTGTGTGTGTCTCTCTGTGTGTGTATGTGTGTGTGTGTGTGTGTGTGTGTTTGTGTGTATGAGAGAGAGAGAGAGAGAGAGAGAGATTGAATTAACTATGGAATGAAATGCAAACGGAGATGCTTAGCATCCGCTGTGTATTTACAAGCCCGTCTGGTGTTGTTTATGGGCATGTGGTGGAAATTCTCAGAATGAACCCAGAACGGACCCTCGTTTGCTTCAATCTAAAAACAACAGACCAAGAAGAAAAGAGGAGTATATTGGAAGTGCTCTGAGGCAACAGGATTAAAGTCAGCAGAGACATTCAAGCAGCTCCTGTTTAATGGCTGGCTACGGAGCTGTTGCAATTAACCCTTTAAAATGTTACTTGGTTGCTTCTGCTTATACTAGGAAAACAAAACGGCATGTGAAAAAGCCCCTATTTAGCCTTGTTGAGCGTTCGTAACTCATTTTATTCAACAAAGGTTGTATGGTGTTTTAATATTTTATTGTGGCAAAAGGATAGGTGTAATACAGCAAAATCTCAACTCTAAGAAGTTTAACTGTGTGGTTTTACTTATTAATGGTGTCAGGACTATAAGTTCACTTCACGCATTCTGAATCTCTGCATGTCAAAAGAGACGAGAATTCAAGTTTCTGAGCAACCGCATCGTCACTCAAGTAATACCTGCATCTCGTCCTAGAACAGAGACTGAAATGACAGAAATGTTGTGCTCTTCTACAAAATGGCCGTGAAAAGAAAAATGAGTGAAAGAACAGATTAAAAAAATGTAAAATTCTTATCATAATCTTACATATATTTGATACTGTGTATGTATTAAAGAAGCTCAAAGGTTAACTTTAAATTATAAACCATGCCCTATTTAAAGGACAAAGCACTGTGATTTTACCCTCATAATCTCTGACTGCTTGGCGTTGCAGTGTTTTTGAAAATTGTATTTGTGTTATCAATTCTTATTTATTCTTGTTGTATAAACCTATGAAATCCACGGAACTGAGCAGGGCTCTTATTACTAACCCTTCTGTAAACTGCAGCACATCTACCTCAGCATGTCCACTGCTTTGGTGCAGTTTGCCTTAGGTAGCCAGCATTATAAAAGAGACGCAGTGAATTGGCCAGTGACCATAAGCGTTCTGTGATTGCTTTTTCTAATCTGTTGTGCATCGTCCATCACTCAGAATGCACTCAAGAATGTAGCCAAATTGGAAGTTCCACCTGCATCTCCTCGTTTTGCTGTGTTTATGCCACTTTACCCTATAAACACAACAATTAAAATTACCACTGACAAGGGGGCAGGAATCAGCGAAACAACTTTAAAAGTACGTGTTCACACAATAAAACAAATGGAGCATAAAGGTAGCCTTCAGAAGGGGTGGACAGCTGCAATTTTTCTTGGCAAGTAGATAATTTTTTATAGCATGCGTGTCTTTTTTAATTCCAGGGAATCTAGTTTATAAACTGAAAAATCTGCCCCAGTGTTACCGTGGAGGAAGAAACAAGTTCAAGTTCCAAATATGACTGTAAAGCAAAAATGAATGTACATTTTATTGTTATACTGTGTTTACTGATTCACAATCGTTACAATAACCTGAAGCAATGAATTCTGCTGTAAAACCTACTCTCAGCTTATAATATGTTCTAGCACAGTAATGAGCTGAGCGTGCAGAAATAAAACAGCTTTTCCAAAATGTGGATGTCATTTACCAAAGGTCACGTTTACTTAAGTCACTAGCAGGACCAACAAAGCCATAGTGCATAATGAATAATCTTTAACCTGGGAAGCTGTTTGCAGACTGCACATCTGATTTGCACTTTATGAAAAAGAGAGCATATTTGCATTTAGTCTTATCATATGATAGCATTCCAAATAGAGGTAGGCGATAATTCGAATATAACAAGATTTTTTGTTTAGAAAGATACGTAAAAAGGTAAATCACACTTTAATCTGTGTACAGCACGCTGGACATGCTCTCTGTTTAACCACCCTGCCCCTTGAACACAACTCAATCACAGAGCAGAATTATAGCAGAGCATGCAACAACTGAATTAAAAAAAAAAAAAACCTTAATAAAACCTCTTAAATGACAGTAATTTGGAAGTGGCTTGGTTATGTGTGATGTTGAACAAATCACTGTCCATTGTAAAGTCTGTGGCAGCAAAAAGCAGCAGCATGACAGACTTTTTTCCAGCATGTCAGACAGAGGCATGTAGCTAAGTGGAGTAAATGTGTGATTCTGTGAGATGTGCAAACACGGAGAAGCTCCTAAACACCTGCTAAAAAGTGGGTAAAGGCAGAGCCATTTTCCTGTTATACACCATTTAATAAAAGGGCCAGAGTGGAAAGATATTACAGTTCTTTTATATCACCAAAGATATGGTGCCCATATATACAGTATAAAAGCCTGGGTTCATCTTGATGCTGAATACAACTGACCCCAGATATTAACTGTTAAACTAAAAGTATTTTATTGAAGTATCTCTCCATGATTTAAAAATAAAAACACATTTTTACAAAAATAAATAAATAAATCCTGTCCATAAATAAATAATGACTTAAAAATTATGATTTTTCATTTCTTTAAAAAAATTAAAACTATAAAATGGCTGTAGTGAAAAATCATTTTAGAGAGCTGTTTTCTTTCAGATAATTTTGCCCAGCCTTAAGTCCAACTCTGTGCTGCATACAGAAATATCAGTGCAGTCAGGAAGCATGTGATGAGAACATCCACTGAAAACTTAGAGCTTTCCAGGGATAAATGAAACAAACACCTAACTCTAAATTAAATAATTATTTTTCATTGCATCACCAAATGGATGAATGCAGATTAAATTAACAAATGGTTCAATCTCATTTTATGTAAATGCTGCTTGAACACAATGCACAAAACACTTATTAAACATCCCTCATTTCCAGACAGTGCAAATACAGTATGAAAGCCCAACCAATCACAAATATGTAACATACAAGGCTTGATATTTCACTGTTGTTCTCATTCAGCCTGCTTTTCCAGCATCCATGGCGGTGGTTGTCTTGGAATTCATTGGCCTTTTTCGCAGTGTAAGACAGACTGCTTCAGAAGTGCGTGAGACAAACGCACTCCACCTACACCACTCCTGCAGAGTACACATTCCTACGTCCGCACTCACTCTACCGCCGATCTTCAGTCCAGTCTTGTCACTAATATAGCACACGAACTACCGATGCATTTAAAAGGTTAACAATCAGACTTAATTCCATATGAGACACTGCCAACACGAAGCAGGTTACAGTGTGCAATAACGCATCAATTTAATGGTAAGAGGTCTACACGCTCAACTTATGAAACATTGACCTCATCTAACTCAGAGTGTTTACCAATTTGTTCAAAGGGCAAATATATACCCTAGTGATAAATCACATAAGCCTTATATTTAGTTTCTAGTGGTGCCAGTAAAATTTATAGCCAGTGGCTACCTAGTGTACAGTAATAGAGCTAAACTAAGTCAGATCTTTATAATAGAGTGAACAACCAGAACCAGTCATAGCAGGGATATTCATCTCACTGGCCCTAAAATTACTCTTTTTACTGCTCTTATATAAGCATTGCACCTGGAGAATCTAATTTCTTTAATGACAGCCTGAGTAACACAAATGCCCTGGGTGATCCGGCTTTATGATTAGGCACCCTAGGTGAAATTTGAGTGACACCTGGGTCTCCTATAAGAGTAAAACCTGCCTTGCTCATTCAGTTAATCTTAGATGGACTGCAGAGCTCACAACCCATCAGCAATTCCTATCACGGGCATGCCATTTAAACGCTAGGTTGAACAGTAAGAGAGAACTTGAGGATTTCACACTGTCAGTCATCACAATGCTCCAATCAGACACTTGACAGTATTATTAGTGGACTGACGCAAAAGGTAAATGCTAACACATGGACAGGATTCACTAACCTTAGCCCAGCCACACATACCAGCATCCACTCAAACCCTGACCTGACAGACCACCACCTCTCCCACTCACTGCACTGTATGTACATGTAGGTAAGGAGATATCCAGTAGGGCAAAACAGAACAAAGACCAAAACACGCAAGTGTTCATATGCCTTTATACAGTACACTGATTCAATCATACAGAAACTACAAAAAATATATATTCGTGGACTCAGGTATAATTGAAACATATCTATTGAAAATACCATAAGTGTAGGCGTTCCTTAAACTCAGATTATAGATTTATAGATGTCTTTAGAATGTTTACCTGAAAGATGTATTTCAACATGCTGCTTTTGGCAACCAAAAAGCAATGCTCAGAAAATGGTACTAGTGCTGTCTTGAGCAGATCAGCAATTCTTAACAAACAACGAAGAAAGCTTTCATAGACTGCTATCCATATTCAAAGTGGCTTAATATCATTTTATGAGATTAAAAACCAACAACAACATTGTGGCATACACAGTGAGTTTCTCTAAGAAGAACCGGGTAAAAAAAAAAAAAAATTTAAATCTCCATTCTGAATTTAATTCTCATGGCAACAATGGTGTTCAGCTTGAACAAATCAGGAGTTTACGGTTATCAAAATATGTACACTAGTCAATGGTTAAATATAGGCTTAAAAAAAACAAATTTTCCAGATGCCGTGTCTTACAATTCACACAACACAGACAGAAACTAATTAGTCAACATTATGCTTTGCACCAATAACCTACCAACAAAGCCATCAATCATTACCATGACAGAGAGCAATTTAGCTGCACTTGTTTTTACTCTCCCAGTGCCAAGATTTCCAAATTACTGCAGTGTCAGTACAAAAAAACAATACATTATAAATACATAACAGTCTCTAATATGATTCTGTCATGTTGAAGAAGGCACAGTAACCACTGCATGTTCTTTTCCTAGAGTATATTCAGTTAACATCGATCTGGCTTGGGAAGAGGTTGAGGAATTGTGCAAGGTTGGTGAACAGTATGACCCCTGAGCTCAGGAGAAATGTCAAGGCATGAGCTGGCAGGCCCGTCACACAATCTCGCTGTGAAAGCCAGACAATTCGCATCCTGTCTGTGGCCACTTTGCTAGCTCTTACACCTCTCTTCTATCCACCGTCACCTTGCTTGGGATCAGTCAGTCCTTTGGGCCTCTTCCTCTGCATGTCTCTCATCCACAGCTTATGTATGCAGCCATACCCATATATTATATTATATATATATAAGCTAAGACATTCAGGGGGTCAGTGGAGGAAAGTAAATGACTTCTGGCCAAATGCCAGTCTACCCTGGGCACCTGCTCAATGCTCTGCCACTAATCCCTGTACACTTGTCCCCTTTTTAAAACAGCCATATAAATGATTGTCTTGGTAAAAATTGCATACTTGAAGCTTTCTTTTCACAATCCTTTTAAGAGACAGTAGTTGAAGTCTTTCTCCCATTAAAAGACAGCCAATCCCTGTTACTCAGGGAGTCTTCTGTACAAAGCTTGTCTCTGACATGCACCTGCCCTCTCAACACCATTTGGTAAGGCACAATGCCACCATCAATATTTTCCCTGTCACTACCAAGTTGATCAATACCACCCGATTTATCAGCTACACCCTCTTTAAAGTCCCTTCCTATTTATAATATAGGGTTTATTAACCGTGTGGTGAGTTGGCACCCTGCCCTGGGTATCCCCTGCCCTGCACCCTGTGCCCCCTGGGATGGGCACCAGGCTTCCCATGACCCTGAATTGGATAAGTGGTATAGAGAATGAATGGATGGATGGATGGATGGATGGATGGATTTAACAACTTTTCTGGAGTCTAGTGAAGCCTACTAATGCCTTCTTAGGACAATTTACACTCCATTCAAACTTATTATGCACATGACATATCAGTAGAATATCAGCAAAATAAATATTCTAGCTTTTGCTTGTTTCATTGCTCATATATTGTTAGATAAGTGGTATCAATCCAATCTCAACCGTGGTTATTTAGTTTAGCAGGTGATCTGAAGTACAGGAAAACGTGCTTAAAGAAGTGGTTCCACATCATTAAGAAAGTCACAGTTTTCATGCAATATGAGGAAGAAAAATGATCTGTCTGAAGGTGAAAACTGTGAAATAGTGCAATGCCTTGAAAACCATTGATATTTCACTAAAACTGAAGACAGATCATCAAACTGAAAAGATTTGTGAGTGTTTCAGAGCACAGATGAATCTGGTCAGACAAAGGCTTTTTAAGGAAAGCTTCCATCAAAACCCCTGTTCTACAATGTAGGCAAATGTCAAAGTTCACAATCACAACTCAGTCATGTTCTTGCAAAACGATTTCCTGTGAAGGGCATAGCATCTCTCATTAAGGCACTTGGCTTGCTTGTCCCAATTCTCTTGTACAGACCAGCAGAAGCTTTACTTACCATCCTAGAGAGCTCTATCTCATTCAGAAGTTATTTGCTCATTTGCACTCCAGGTACATTACCTCAATATTAGTTATGAAAGCAGTGAAGCTTTGAAGCTCACGGTAGGTGTGAGTACTCAGTACTGTCAGTCTCTGTAAGATTTCAATCAAACAAAACCTGTGAAGTAATTTGTGGCAGCAGGTTAAACTGACCAGTGATTGACAGTACATGATTAACCACAACCGCTACTCGTTCCAAAGCTTCAGTCCTCAAATCTAGGCTTATCTCCTTTCTAACCTCCTTTGCTTTATATTTTAAACACCAGTACCATCCAGATTTAGTTTCCTTCAAGCCATCAACTGCTACAGCCCACTCAGACCCCAATTTCCTCTGAACACTTTAGGGTCATGACCCATTCACTCTTGAATTTTGTCCTTCAAAGGCTTCAGAACAGCTTCGCCCAACACAGACTCACTCCTGCTCCCATCAACCTCCAGTTGAACAGTATCTTAAGTCTCTGACCTGTAACTGAAAAGAGTAGGTCTTTAAAAGACAGCATCCTAAGCCTCATTACTTCGCTTAATGGCACTAAACATCCAGCCGCTAACGTGCGGCTGGTTGTGGAAATGCACTTATTCTCATCCACCTTTATTGTTTTCCTGCATACTGCGACCACGCATTGCTAATGTTGTTCAGCTAACGTGTTTTATAATTAATGGCATACCCACAGTGGCTGCTGCCGCGCAGCTCACAGTTATTTAGTTTTTATTTGTTTACACTGTGCCAGAACTTAATAAAACAAATGTAATTCAGTTTGTGTTTTAATGTCTTTAAATAGATATCATCATCCTGTGTGGCCCTTCTCTGTAGCTATAAAGCAGACCTAATTTAATCAGTCATGACTACCAAGGCAGATCGCTCTGTGCCCGAAAGGCTGTAGTAAACCCGTACACAAGATTAAACAAAAAGCGACAAACAAGGTTCTGAGCTTACATGGACAGTTTAGTTATACGATAACCTTCTGTAAACTAAAATGCAGGACAACAGTATCTAAAACTGCCATCATTAGTCTCACAGTCTTGTAACGCATTCCTTGATAAACCTTGGTAAAGTCCTAAAAATTATCTAGAAAATCCACAGGTTTCAGAAGCCAAAACAATATATCCTGCACCAAAACATATAAATTCTCAAATATTCTGGGGTTCAGCCTAGTTTATTTTCATGTGTGACGTTTTTATCTGAAAATGTCATGTACTACAATTATTATTGTAATAGTAGGAATTTACACAATTAAACCAGAATTTCTTTTTCTGCCCTTTCAGCTGCTCTCCACAGCTGCTCTAGTTAAAGATCCGCAGATCGACTTGACACACACACACTGATCAGCCATAACATTATGACCATATGGCCTAATATTGAGAAGGTCCCCCGTTTGCTGCCTGACCTGTCCAGACATGGACGCTACTATCCCTCTGAAGGTATGTTGTGGTATCTGGCACCAATCTGTCAGCAGCAGATTCTTTAAGCCCTGTAATTTGTGAGGGGGGGCTTCCGTAAAGTGGACCTGTTTATCCAGCACATCCCACAGATGCTTGATTGGATTGAGACCTGGACAATTTGGAAGCCAAGTCAACACCTCAAACTCATTGTGTTCCTCAAACCATTTCTGAACCATGTTTGCAGTGTGGCAGGGTGCATTATCCTGTTGAAAGAGGCCACCGCCATCAGGGAATACAGTACTGTTTCCATGAAGGGGTGTACTTGGTCAGCAACAATGTTTAGATAGGTGGAACATGTCAAAGTAACATCCACATGAGTGCCAGGACACAAGGTTTCCCAGCATCGCCCAAAACATTCTACTGTCTACAGTGGCTTGCCTTCTTCCTATAGTGCATCCTGGTGCCATCTCTTCCCCAGGTAAGCGATGCACACACACCTGGCCATCCACATGATGTAAAAGAAAACATTATTCATCAGACCAGTCCACCTTCTTCTATTGCTCCGTGGTCCAGTTGTGATGCTCACGTGCCCATTATAGGCACTTCTGGAGGTGAACACATGCCTTCACTTCCCACGTGCATCAATGAGCCTTGGCCAACCATGACCCTGTCGCCGGTTCACCGGTTTTCCTTCCTTTTACCACTTTTAGTAGATCCTGACCACTGCAGACCGGGAACATCCCACGAGAGTAGTTTTGGAGTTGCTCTAAGGCAGTTGTTTAGCCATCACAGTTTAGCCCATGTCAAAGTTACATAAACTTCAGGAACAAAATGTTCACTTGCTGACTAATATATCCCACCCAGTTCCAGGTGCCACTGTAACAGCATATCCAATGTTATTCACTTCACCTGTCAGTGGTCATAATGTTATGGCCGATCTGATCGGAGAACATATCAGAAAGATGCAGAAAGCAGCTACAAATGGCTCACTGGCACAATTCATTTTAAAAACTGTTGCTAGCAAAACGAAATATTTTTAAAGTATAAAAGTGGTTAGTTTAGTGGTTTTAAAGTCACGACTTCTTGTCACACTTAGGAAAAATGATTAATAAACCACTATTACTTTTCTAAGGAAAGCTCAGAGCGGCTATGCTCAAAGGCAATAAAAAAAAATAATAATAAATAAATAAATAAAATTTAAAAATAAAGTACCTCATCATGTCCCTGAGTGTATAAGCCAGACAAAGTTAAAGTTAAAATATAACAAACAAAGTTAAAATATATATGTTCTGAAGTACTCCGCCTAAATTCATGAAATGTATAAATTTATTAACTCACACAGGACGCATATGCCACACACAGAACAGCCTTAGAAATTCAGATTAAAAGAGAAAGATCTGTTTCAACAATCATAACCTTCTTTAGCCTTACGCCTATATGCTACAGCCGCACTGTGTTATTTTGGTAAGTGTCCAATGGTAATGCCCCCCACGCCTCCAGGAGAAACTCTCCACAACATCCGCATGCTGTACTATTGTTTTCCTTCGGCTGCGATGCTGCTGGAGACTGCAAATTTGGAACAGGCCAGCCGGTAGGTGAAGTGCTCAATCACATCTCTACTGTAGATCTGCTGTGCATGAGCTAAAAGGCCAATGGCACCTGAAACAGACACCTCAATATGTCTTCCATCATACTGAAAAAGTCCTTTACTGCCTTTGAGCACAGCCGCTCTGAGCACACACTGAACAGCCCTGGATGTACGTGCAGTACCCAAGCACCTGTGTACTTTTGTACTTTCCCTGCCATTAGGGAAGGAACATTACCACTTACAAGAGCACCTTCTCCACTATAATCACACTCAATTCATTTGACTTGCAACAGAACTAAACTTTACAATTCTTCTGGCAAATGCATTTAGTATAACCTACTGTATATCCCACAGCACAATACTCTGTAAATATATGTTCATTCCTGTACAGACCAGGCCATTAACTCCAAATGTACTGTTCAGTTTCCTTACATTCGTTCAGCTATAGCAGACAATGATCGGATCAACCTAGGGATACTGTTTCAAAACACAGCAAATCTGAAACATGGAGAACATCTGGGAGATGCGCCGCTAAGCATTTCCTCTGAATTCCTATTAAAAACGTCATTGAGTTCTGAGCTGCACATCACAGCAGCTACACGAAATGCTTTTTGTAACTCATATATCTGTAAACTGTCGTCTGCACTCACCCGATAATAAGGTGACATTCTGCTTCCCATGTGATTTACTATGGTATGATAAAGTTTCTATACAGTACCTCAATTTCAAAAAAATAAATAAATAAATAAATAAAAAATATGTATGGGCTCCTCTTCAAAACATGAATATCCTCTTTATCCATGGATATGGCTAACGGTTCATAAAATATGAGGAGTTATGTGTAGTCGTCTTGGTTACAAATGGTTAAAAATAATAGTGTGTGTGTGGGTGTGTGTGTGGTGGTGTGT
>JABJVR010000029.1:3330714-3364469 GCA_025773905.1 Chitala chitala
ATAAAAAGATATATATATATATATATATATATATTTCTTCTTCTTTCTATATATATATATATATATATATATATATATATACAAAGAGAGAGAGAGAGAGAGAAAAAAACGGAGATAGAGATTTTTTGTCATAAATTCTGACATCAGTTTTTGCTATGTAATGTTAATTTAGATTTGTACTTATATAGAGAAGATTGTTACTGAAATGTATGGGGGACAGTGAATTTTGGTTTGCACTTGTGCTGGATATCCAAATTTTGAAAAAGCACTGATCATCTTACATTGGTCTTTTAAGATGGCAAATGTTCTATCCAAAAGCATTGCAGGTCACTGACTTGTCTGGGCTGCAGAGGGAGTTGTTTCTATAAAAATACAGTTAAGGCTTTTGTTCTTGGCTTGGGTGCTGCTAGGAAATAGTAAGGTTTAGCCTGCATTTCATATCAATCTGCATTGGTTTATTTTCAAACTGACTGCCAAGTCTTTCTTTGCCATTTGCACTTTTGTGTTATAGCATACTTACTTACAGTGACTGACACAACTGCTCCCCAGCTGTGTCCTTGCGGTCTGTGTTTTTGGGCTGACTTGTCAACACCATAACATTATTATGGAAATGATCCATGTTATATGGAACAAATAAACATTACACGCAAGACAGGGAGTCATAAATGCTACATATTATGTTTATTAATCAAATAAACTGCCACATTTAAGTAAGTAATGCTAACTGCAAGTGATCTAAAAAGACTGTATTATTTCATAGTTTCAGTGATGCTTTTATCCAGAGGAATTGTTGTTTGTAACTGTTGGCAGGAGAGGCCACTCTTGGGACTTAAGTCAATAGTCGTCACTATTTACGGACTATCTCGTGATATGAATGATGAGGCCTTAGATGTGGAAATTTTAACATATGAATAATTCATATCGCATCTATGAATAGTCAAATGAGGTAAAATGAAATATTTGACGTGTTAGATCTTTTAAAGGTAGGAAATAGAATGTGTTACTGCCTGAAGTTATTCCCCACAAATATCTAAATGCATAGTGTGGTAGTGCGGTTGGCACTTATGTGATCATCTATGCCTCAGTTATACCACAATCTCAACTAGGAAAATGTGATGATGCTGCTGGTAAGAGATTAAGGTTTCCTTAAAGGAGTAGTGAAGGGAAAATTAAAGAGATGTTTCCATCTTGCACTCCTAGCAGTAAAGTTGCTGGTCTTACAGCTGTGGGACACAGTCGAGGATGCACTGACTGCGGGCAACTCTTTGCGATGGTGGCAGGATGGCAAGGGCGGGCTTCGAGCTTCAGAGCCACATGTGACATACCGCATGCAGGTTTCGATTGGGAGCTCATCCCACTAGCCCTTTGAGCTCTTTTCCCGAAGCTCAAGGCGAGATGGCGGGGCACATGTCTGTAGATGGTGGGAGATTTTAAGGGAAGCTGCAAACCTGCAATGCCTTCCCTGTGCTCTTACCTCTGCTCTGACTTGTACCATGTAGTCTATGTCAGTGGCATTGCCTCTTCCTGCTGGGCTCAGATGGGGTTCTTTTACATTGAGTGGCATGTTTGTACTCCACATGCTTTGTTCAGAAATAATCTACATTAATAGAAAGTAAAACAAGGGAGAGATGACGAATGGTGGAGCTATATACAGTAATACCTACACAGCAGGGTTTTACTCTGCTTCTCAGGCTTTTATAGTGTGCTAAATGGCTTTACAACACCTTGCCTGCTGATAGTGACGTTTAGCTGTGGTCTGACATTCCAGAGGAAAGGTGCCACATTCCAGATGGGTGAGATGAGCAGAAAGGGCCCTGGGGGTGTGGGTGGAGGGGCGAGGAGCAGGAAAGGACTGTCTCTGCCTGGAAGTGACACCTCTACCTGACACACTGTCATTGCTATTTCATTGTTACAGGCACACTTCTCCAGCTGACAGGTTTCCAACAGGTCTGACTTGTCCTAACTTACTAACTAAGTGTGCAGTCCACAAATAAGAACCATAAAAACCATTGCAAAATCGAAAAGGAAAATGTACATAGCTGAGCTTAAAAAATAGGTAATTATACAGGCTACCAAAAACACTGAATATTAGCAAGTCAATACATTGTTTATTTTGTAGGACTGTGATTTGGGAGAGGCAACAAGGTTATACGAGTTATAACATTCCCTTATGTTTATCAACAAGTATCACTAAAGAAAAGCGTTTTAATTAACAGCAAGACTTGCTTTGTTTTTTTTCCCAGCTCGTTCAATGGAATTTGGTGAAATTGAATATTAGATTTTTAATTATTAGCTAGTTTGTTTTTTCATTGTTGCTTCTGTACATCTGGAGCTCCAGTCTGCAAATGTCACATGACCAGCTTGTGGGTGTAGTAAAATTAAGGCAGCAAGCTGGCATCCCTACCTCCCTTCTGACCCACACTGAGCCACGTGGGGTTTGTGGAAGTGCTACAGCAGTCCAGGAAACTCACATGGACACTCATTTCTGGAGCCATGTCACTCGTGTCTCCTGGCTGCATCGAATTTTCCGACACACCCGACCGACTCCCTGCTTTCTTTCCACCGTCAAATGTCTGTGAGCTACACTTCTATGTGATTCTGCCCCCCTTCCCCCAGAAGTTCTCTTGTTCTGCCAAAGAAACTGGAAGTAACCATGTTTCCATCCTTTCACATTATAAAACAAGTGTCTTTCCACAACAGCCTGCTAACACAGCACCAAAATGTCATGTTGACAGGTCAGAAATCTCTCACCTGTTGTGGTTGCCCTCCGTCTCTTTCCACTAAGACTATGCTGCATGACTTTTAGTGGTTCACAAATCACACAATTATCCACTGCGGGTCTCGGAAAATATGCCATTAAGCTTGTTTCCACTGAGGATGACTAGCACAGGCATAGCTTGTTTAACAGCAGAACTGTCAGGGCCCAGATTCCGTCATAATTCTTACGCATGCAAATGTTTGACACCTTCCTATAATGACTCCAGCAGGCTTGGCGAAAGAGGCACAAGTGAAGGCCAGACATGTAGATCAAATTCTGTCAGCTAGCTGGGGCAGGCTCACAGAGGTCAAAGGAATGCATTTATTTCAGAGGTGCCTTCTAAGCCACCCTGCTGACTAGCCATTGACACCTGATATTGGGGGGGGGGACACAAGGAACTTGCCATGTTTGCAGCAAAAGCAGAACTTACAGGGCACTGAAGTAGTCTTCCTAAACGTTTATCCACCCCCTTTCCTTCCATCATATACACAGACATGTTTGTGAAAGCTGCTGCCTGTGACATGATTTACATTCTGGCCAGCAGCAGCTTACATTTCAGAGTTCATGCCCTGGTTATTCCCTTCAGAAGGCAAGGCTCCAGAGGGTTCGCAATAGAATGTGTCCCCACGGCACACACCCCTGTCCCCTTGTGTTCCTGCTCAACACTTCAACACCTCCTACACCAGCTTTATCAGACTTACAGACCCAGAGGCGCTTTTGGAATCTCAAAGCCCACAAGCTACCCTACAAAAGCCAAAAGGGCACTATGAATGTGCTTTAAGAAAGATGAAGAGATATTACAAAAGAAATGGTCGGGTATTGAAAAAGAGTGTTCTTTAAAGTACAGCTTAAGGTAAGGGCAGGTTCTTGGAGAAATCATTCTGTGATTGAAAGTCCTCTAGACAGTGCCTGGACTTTTATGGTAGAACATTCCCTGGACACCATTACTGATGAAGAGGTTGGGTTACAAGCACCAAGGTCTTCTGGGGTTTCTGAGGTCTTCTCATTATGGAGAAATAGATGGTTTCTTACTTCATAACAGTAACTTTAAATGCAATTATCTGCTTTTGTGAAAAATGTATAAACACTTAGCTATTTTAAAAATTCGTTAGATGTTCAGTATTTCATTATGCCATGCAGTTACAGTGAAATAATTAAGCAATTCTCAATGGAGGTCGCATTGTTTTACTGAATATTAGCACAGCTCTAATGTGTCATTGGCATGAGGCCGCAGGCAGAGTGCCAAAGACATCACAACTGTGCTGATAATTCAGTACAACAGTGCGACCTTGACTGTGATATTGCTTTTATACAATAGTTGTACAAACGCCATTTATTAGTTGACAGTAATAAGCGACAACAGATTATGACTTGTTTGTTTATTTAATCAATTTGGCTCAGCCAACACAAATAGTTCAGTAGTTCATTACAATGTACCATTGAGCTTGCAATTGAAAGTGTAATTAACGATTGTTAGAACACCTGTGAAACAGAGCGATACATATAGTTAAAAACATGTCAGTCCCGTTCTACTCTATATCAATCAAATTACTTGGTCAGAACAAACTGTTGTATAATGCACAATAATGTTTGACTACTTAAAAACAAACACATAACAATTTACATTGTCATGGGCTTCCTGACATAATGTGAAGTTGTTACGACTCACCTGGGTCTAAGTGTGTTATGAGAAGTTGAAACAGGCTCATAAAATTTGCCATGGAAACAGTGATTACCTTTATTACCTGGGATCTACCAAACACAAAGACACAGATGTTTGCTTTTCTATTTTAAAGTATAGTGTAGGCACTCAGTAAATAACCTCCAATGAAATATCCAGTGAGCCCAGCTTTGCTGCCCACGTGTCCAGTAAGAAGTGTCACCCATAAGCCAAGGCCTCTATTCACCTCTTTCCATTATGACCCTCCACCACACACAGACACTGTTAACACTGTTCATTACACATTGTGTTCATGGTAAACTTTTTATGCAGTTTAGTTTTGCAGTATGCATTTTATAAGTTAGTAAATAACGATTTCATTTTACAATTTTTTTTGTTGTTTCTCACCAAAAAAATGGTGGACTAGAACAAAGATACACAGCAGCACTGAAATTCTGACACATTTCCACACTCATGAGGTAGAATGTGACAGAACTGTGGTTGTTCATTGGTGAGTTTACTCTGTGAGTGCTGTGTTTCCCACCAGTGGTGCAGGTAAACCAGCGACTTTTAATTGCTTCTAAGATTTGAATGCACGTGTGACTGCATCTATTTGGGTTAGTGCCCCATCCAGGGTGTACTCTGCCTTGTGCGCTGTATTTCCTGGGGTAGGCTCCATGCCAGCTGTGATCACAATTAGTTTCAACATCCATCAAAAAAGCAACCAACACTATATATATGCTTTCAATTCAGACCGAGATCAATTGTTCTAGCCTCATTAGTTTGTAATTGTGTTACAGATGGGCATACATTAGAATTTTATATTTTTTTAAGGAAAGAAATTAGTTTTGGTTGGTAAAGGATTCATTTTTCACTCAAACTGCAATTGTCCATTGATTTATCAAAATTTTGCTCAGAGGATTTCTGTTCAACATACCTCAAGCATTTTAAAGCCATGTTGCACCATTCAGTTTCAGTTTTCAATTATCAGCACCTTGAAGGCAAATTCAGCCTGAACTGGCCCTACTGCAATGCCATTTTAACTCAGGCAGTAATAAGTGTGCCATTCTCTTTGGTTCAAGATGTAGCCTGTAACTCCAAACCAATGTAAAGTGTAGTGAAGCAATGTAATTTGTACCTCCTGCAAGGGAGGTACAAATACTCTCTGGCAGACTTAATGCCCATTTCCTACCTCAGCTGTGTTCCACTGCCATGGAACACCTGGTCATGAATGGGCGAAACACTTGCAATATGAGCTACTCAGAAGCTTCAATTTATGTGGCCCTGCAGAACAGGCAAACACCCATTCTTTGTAAATGCTCCATTAATAATCTTGTCGCACCAAGTGCAGTCAAATTAATCTTAACATAATACTGTATTATGTGGTCATTGTGCTACTGTTTTAATTTCCTAACATTTTTACTGTGCCTATGCATGTCATAAATGTTACTGGAATGATGCAAGTATGATAGAAGACAAGCAGGATGTGGGTGCGTGAGTCCTTTGTTAGAGAGACTTCAGAGACACACAGCAAGTCGTGGAGAGTGATATGAGGATATGTTCAGATGGGAGGAGGTGTAGACGTGCTCCCTAGTAGGCTGTACCAGGCTTACAGTAGAGAGCCCTCAGCAAAAGGTAAATAGCATTATGGCACTCTTTTATCAGAGTCAGAGGACAGAGCTGCTGCCAGATCAGGAGGGAGCGGGAGGCGAGTGAAGCGACATGGAGAGACACTGCACTCGGTGACGTCACCGTCTGAGGCAGGGAAAGCTATTTTAAGCACTGATAGGGAGCGGGACACTTCAGTCTCTCCCTGCCAACGTCACCGATGCAATCGGCATGTCTGGTGGCCTCACAGAACTGGGGCGTATGACCGATAGCAATCTCTGTGAATGATCAGATTATCACAGCCAACCAAGTAGCTGAGCCAGGCAAAATGTCAGGGCTCCTACTGCTGCTGCACACCCCCCCATCTCATTTCAACCCCACCCCACCCTCCCTGAGCACAAGCACATGTGCACATGTAGTGCTAACAGGTACACAGTAGCCTGGCACAGTTCAGCAAATGCTGGCATTAAGAGGCTTAGAAAAAGTTAAGTGTGTACATCAGCTGCCAAACGTAGGGGCACAACACAGTTTTTTTTATCTTATTTGTATAAGCATATTAAACAAACAGATTAATAAAGTAACATAGTGATCAATAACACTATGTCCTCTTTAGCATTTATATGCTTACATTTTATTACAGAAATAAGCTGAGCCATTTGATGTTTGGTTTATAGCAACCATAAAATGCAGCAATTGGTAAATTCAAGATCACAAAGTCTTTATTACATACACATAACTTTAATAATTTCTTTACTTGTTTTCCAAGAGTCTGTTTTTGTAAATATCTGTTTAATTTGTTGATGGGGCTTCATTTATAACTAATTAAATGTAATGTATTTGCTCATTATTTCACCTTTTTAATACCTTTTTGCTACAATTAAAACACTTCAGGTAATGTAACGTGTCTACTATTATTTAAATTCTGGATTACATGCATATTAGGCAACTGATTTTAGGTTTGAAAGAGATACGTTATTTCTAGGTGGGCCTGTACCTATTTTCTCATCAGATAAATAATAATTTAAAAATTATTTTACTGTCACAATACAGCCAGTTTATATGGCGTGTGTGGATGTAATGTACAATCAATTTTTTGAGGACAAAACACAAAAAGTCAGAAAGATTTCAAAAGGGTTAAAAGGCTCAAAAGAGCACTTTGAAGTTCAATCACTAAAAACGATGTGGAAAAAGAATCTGTTCAGCCATATAAAAAACACAGGAAAAAATGACTTGTTCCTCAATTCTGAAAACCCGCAATCCTGTGCTGCTGGTGGAATGTTATATGCTGGTTTCTCCTACTGTCTTTGCCGACACAGCAAATAATACCACATGGCTAATCTTGATTTCAAATTTTCAGAATTTTTACACACACTAGATTATAATTACCCATAAACCATCGCGTTCGTGCTCTGCCCATCAGTAAGCCTACCTCTGTTTATACCCCTAGAAACAAAGAAACCCAATACTGTACCGACAAGACGTAAACAATGAAATACACATTGATAATATTTTGAATTTTAAAAACTTAAATCAGTCCTTCTTGTGTTCCCGGGGTGTTTCAATGAAATGTTCAAATTACATTTTAGGAAGTTAAATATTTCTATTGCCTGGTATCCTCTTCAAAACAAAATTAAAAGCTCACTGCTGCGTTCAACTCAACAGATCTAAGTGACCTTAACATAAAAATCTGTTACATGTGTTGCAACCTAGCTACGCTGTGTTTGACAAGGATGTTACAAAGAAATCGATGCAAGAGGTTTAGCAAACACCTAAAACAAGATCATTCTGATACAGCATGGCTTTCATCGATAGGCCTTGCTAAAAATTCCGTCTTGCTACGGCACTGCAAGAGCTGCGAGGCTCAAAAAGTAATACAATCTTTGGTGACCCAGAAACAAACGCACGACTTGACGCAAGAGGTGGAATATCATTTCATGGGTTTCCATATCCAAAAAAGGTTATATATACTGTATACACTAAAGTGAGGGCCTCTACGTAATATTTACAGCTTGTGTCAGTTGTGCTGTCCAGAAATGAAGCAGCCACCGTCCGATTTCAGCAATACATCCGTATTTAAAACACAGTATGTTTTTCAAAACTGTAAAGTCAGCACTTTCGCATATGCACACATTGAAATGCATGTGCTATCGCTATGGAAAAAAAGAAATTCAAAATGGAAAACGTTGATTCAGAACCCAGAAATAACCTGTTAGATGGAAATTTCTTCCCTCATATTCCAGTGTAGTAAATGTATTTGTAATACAGTATCTAAGCAATGTGTTTTCCTGTGTTTGTTGCCAGTTTTTATTATTATTATTATTATTATTATTATTATTATTATTATGTATCGTTACAACGTGCTGTGACAATCCAGCGCATGTTTCGTTTACTTTTTTTAAGGTCGCTCCACAACTATGTAGGATAACCACGTTTTAGCTACAAACGAAAGAGAGCGTGTATTTGCTGTTATAGCTTTCTTAATGTTGCTTATTAACTGAAAAATATATAAGACAATGTGTGTAATGTGCCTGAAAAGCATGTTTATACAATTTCAAAAAATACTGGGCTCTTAGTATAGGCTAGTTTGGATTTACAAGACATTCGATACTATTGCTTGTACATTCTGTTCACAGGGAAGATAAATAGCAATATCAATAGTAGCCTAACCGTTCAGAAAATAGTCGTGTCTACCTTAAATCTTAAAACGACTTGCAATAATAAAACTCTCCACCCATGTATTCGAGCTCTGTTAAGTAACACACCTCCAAAGTTGCGCCTAGTGAGCGAGAGACGTCGTGAAACGTAACGTCACGTTTTTGTACCATTTATACCCTGGATTCTGCAAGAAAATATCAGCAAGACAATTTTAAAATAAGATATAGCTGACACACAAAGCTTTTTTCAAATTTTATATCTGTTCTCTTCTGATGTGGACTAGCGATGTTTTTAATCACATTTCTTCACTAAGTATAATATTTATACCATATATCTGGGGAGTAAAAATATTTTCCCAAAGAGCATCATATTGTTCGCTGCGGTAAGTGGTAAGTATACCTTCACAAAGTTTGTCATTCCTTGACTTTTAAATGATCATATTATTATTAGTTTAATGTATTAAATTGCTAAAATTATTTAGTATTTCATTGCACTGGCTAAAGTGCACATAATGGAACTATGATTATGTTGATCCACATCTGGCTACAAAGAATAACAGAAGAAACTTGAAATCGTTTTTTAGAATCTTTGCAAATCTTGTCTTTCAAAGTGGAGATATTCAAGAAGTCTGTTCAGCAAATTTTTCACAAGGTTATCGATATGCCTGTCTCAAGTATAATTAAGTATTATCCACTTTTTATGTTAATCCAAAGCAAAATAATAAATGAAACAATGAAATAATGTACTATACTGTTCGTGTTTAATAGACAACAGAGATGTCGGTTTAATTTAATGAAGGTTTACTGACAGGTTTCTAGTATGTTTTTCAAATTAACGAAACTTCTTTCGTTGCTTGTTAGCGACAACAGTAGCGACAGACTACTCTAAAGTTATTATTAACGGTATTATGACAATTTGTTGTTAAACCGAGAGTGGCTTCATTTTTCAAAGACGTTAGCAGAGTTTATATAACTAAACATATTTGATGTTTTTCTGACGTATTTCTGCCTCTGTTTGTTATAACTGCAAAATAATGCCTCGCGTAAGCTCCAAGTGAATGTTATGGTGCCAGACGTCACTTGAAAGATGCCAGGGAAGTATAGCATTACGTCATCGACCTATGTCACATTATGCTGTAAGTAGCGCAGGGTATGTCTGGAAGTTGAATCATTTATCGACATAGTGCAGAGAATGCTAAAAGCGTTATTATAACATTATAATGGCTAAATCAAGCCACAATTAAGAAATAATACGCGTGTGTATAGCGTGTTGTGAATTTTCAGAACACAGGTACGAAAGGTTTAACACAGATGGTATTCCGTAGTGCTGTAAATTCCAACGGACATCTCACTAAAATGTACTTGAACCAATACTCTTACCTTTGCTATTTAAAGAACCGATATCGTTAGGCTGCGTGCACATAGGTAATATTAATACGGTCACGTGACAACTCTCACAGTACATCGAGTCCAGTCAGTAAAGCTTTGGTCATAAATAGCAAGGTTAACGGATCCTTCTGTGGCCTTTAAAAGTGTAGCAGGTTACATACTGTTTTATTTTATTTTGGCATATCTACGCAGTCATGATTGTCAGGATTACCCTGTGTAACTTTGTCCGGCTTGCGAAAGACAGCGAATGATTCATATAAGAAACTGTGAACTATCATAGGATTGAAGCAAATTGTTGTTTTGCAAATCATTATTCGTTACTTTCCTCTGTCTAGGATCAAGTTTGTTATTATCATTCTTTATTAGAAACTGTCTTCCTAAAGGTTTACTTTAAATTGCGATGAATAGCGACTGTCATGTCAAATTATTATGAATTCGTCAGCCTATGCTTTTTATTGTTTTGCTTTTTTATTAGTATTTCCCTATCATTGAAGTTAAAATAAATTCCAGATTCATAAACTGTAAACCAGTTTTCTTCAGTTTCTTGCTACAGTTTTGAAAGAGGGTGGGGTAGATTTGGACACCTATGCGTTACATGATCCTTGTGTGCTGTCATGAAAAGATGGTAAGGTAGATTACTTAGTGCCGTCATCTGACATATTCGTCCGTGTTCTACATATTGTTACCACTGGTTGGCGACAGAGACTGTACAGCGCTATATTTCAGACTTTTTCCTTTTTCACTTTATCTATTCACCAATAAAGGATTATTGAAGTTTCATAACTTTTTCTGTAACATCTTTTAAACATATAACCTGTACTATTTTATTTGTATAAAACTTATTCTGCATTGGAATGTTAATACTTCCTAAAGCAACAAGATTTAAGTGTTTGCGCCGTTATATGATATACGCTTAACATAAGTTTCTTATATTAAAGTGACTACAATTATCAGCCTCGGTATTTCGTTGTTAAGCCTTTATTTTTGCTACACCTAAGGGTAGTTCGCAACTGACAAGTTATACATCTCAATTTAATGCCACTTGTTAAGATATTTTCATAGTATAGTGAAGTAGTGTGATTTTCAAGGAGCGACACCGCTTTAGAGTTCTGCTGTCGAAGATAAGGTCACTCATTGCTTGCTGGGGTCCGTTTTATTTGTATTAGGTAATGCCAATCAATAAACTGTATTAAAGAGCCTTCCTAACTTTGTGTGTCATTGTAAACTACTTCATGTTTCAATGTTCGTCGCATTCACGTCAAGCTTAATAGCGATATGGAAGTGCATGCATTTATAATCCGTTTTAGATTTTTATGGTTGTATATATACAGTCGTATTAATTTAATTTGTTATGATACTTTTCGATATTATCAGTGTGATGCTAATTATGAATGGCCTGGAATTGTAGGAACGGGCAGGAAGTATCGTATTCTTTGGCGTGGTAAGCCTAGCCTTCTTTAGTTTGATTGGCTCTCTCTGACAAAGATGGTGTGGGAGAAAGAAAGGGGGCAGGACTTGTCCTCCACGTGGGTGTTTTGTATGAGCTGTCGATTGGTCAGCAGTTATGCTGCTTGTTCATGTCGAGTACTGATAGGCTTAAGTGGATAAGAAGGGTGGGGCCTCTCGTGCCACTCTGGAGGGGTGATACTTTGTAACATTCTTTATTGTTGGTTTTTGCATTGGAGGTGATGTGAGCATGGGTACGCAACCGGAGAGTTATTCAGTTCTTGTTTTATGAGGCTTTGGCAGTCTTGTACCGATCTTTCGCTACTATGAGAACTTACACCTCCGGGCACTGGAAATAATTATATAATAAATATATACATATATATATATACAAAGGCTAGCTAATTGTTTTGCTGTATTTACAGCCAATGGAAATAGCTTGATGCGATTGGAAAAGAAAATATTTTTTGAAGAAACTGTTAACGCCTTCTTGCTCAACTCTGGCATCAAGCCACTTCTGTAGCATTTTTAGTCTCGACGTGGGGTCATAAAGACAACGCAAACAGAAGAGCTTTTGTTGCTTCAACGATTAATAAAGAAAATCAATGCGCACCCTTATTACTGGAATACTTCTGTAACTGACAGTGGAACAAAGAAGACGCGTCGTTAATATAGTTGATCAGAAAAGGCATAGAGATTACGTTCAACTGAACTGAATATTTTTTCGACTTAAGGACTTCGATGCTTTTCTGAGCCCATCGAGCTCCGTAAGAATTTCGATCATTTGGCTACGAAGCTAGACTAGCATTGTCTCCCCTTGAACACAGGCTATCGAATGGACCAACATCCCACCGCCCGGAGCTGCACCAACCGCGGAGCTCCGTCCTGCGAGGCCGTCCCGAGTGAGCCCTCCATGAATTTGTACATACACTCCACAACCGGCACACGCTTCGAGCTCTCCCTTCCACTCGAAGAGACAGTGGAGGGACTGAAGAGAAGGCTTTCTCAAAGACTCAAAGTACCAAAAGAGAGACTTGCTCTCCTACATAAGGAAACGTGAGTAACTACAACATTAAACAATAGGATAGCAGACTTCACCGTCTTACTCTGCAGATTGCTGTATTATGCATGGGTAGGTCGTTGCTGTACTGCTGACCGGTACATGAAAGGTCACCGTATCTGGGGCACCATTCGCGTTTTTTGTTAGTCAGATGTAAGATACGGTGTCAGTTTCACAAAACTGCAAAGGTTTGAACATACCGACAAACGCCTAAGCGTAGCGTTGTTATTGAGACGGCATGGCTGTTCACATCACGATGTCACTGGACGTTCTCTGTCCCCAAAGATTAAACGAAATTGCGTAAACTGGTTGCGAGGGGACATTTGTATATATCGCATTACCTGTCGTTTGATGCAATCTTTGTTCAAGAAAAACAGTGGTAAGGTAGGGTAGAAAAGAGTGCTGTGGTACTTTACAGCAAACACTGGGTTTGCGCTCCAGGTCCATTCCTGGGGACGGGGTGGGTTGGTGGGGTGATAGCAAGGTTAAGTGGGGGGAGACGCCAGTAGAGTTTCTTTTTATGTTAGGCTTGTTTTAATGTAAAGGTTTTCCCCAAATTGGGACAAGTAGTATCTGAAATACACTATGGACCTTTTTGTTTAAAATCCCCTTATGTGCGTCCGTATCCACAGCTAAAAGAACATTACGCAGCCTACGTGCGTCACTTCGTGCATAATCGGCGTCTTTTCTACATTAGATTTTGGTATGTGTGTAACGTTATAATAACGTTTATTTTAGTACTTGTGGTGGAACACACTTGGAATAGCTTGGAATATCTAGGACATTAATTAGCCTTCCTAAAAGTACCATATTAATTGCGGTTCACTTAACGTGTTAGGATCTCTGTTGCTTTGTAGTGTAAAATAGTCTTTTCATATTCAACGGATGTTTTACTGCGGAGTGGCAATCGTTGATTTTGTTAAAGGAATTTTACCAACGACGTGCAAATTTATTTTAAATTGATGGAACTATTTCTGCTTACGACACTATTTTAAATAGTATTTTATATGACATCGGGGGAAGTGAAAGGGAATCCTTTGTCGGTCGCAAATGACGAAAGGTCGCATTGTTTTACTGTTCAGCAGCCTTAATGTCCTCCCTATTCGGACTGTGCCTTAGTTGGAAAAGGATTTAATCTTTGTGCAAAAATAGCGGCCCTTAAGCAGAGTGTCGAATCCCTTTGTTCAGCCGGAGGTGACATTTAATACAGACGTCTGCGGCACAGCACGAAAAGGTCTTCTGCATTGATTTGCGTGTCTTTTAAAAATTAAATTCTGACGTTAACGCAAGCCTTTTAACGGATGTATAGAGGAAGCGATTGTGCGAGATATTTTTGCATCTCTTTAAAATTTTGTTTAAAATGTACATGCATAAAATAAACCAGCAAAACTCTGTAACAAGTATTTGACACACAGCTTCTTATTTTTATATTTAGTATTTTGCTTGTTCATTTTATCCGTAGACATTCTTTCCATTCTCGTGACTTGCATTTATAATTGACGCTCATTATATAGCCTACTTTAAAGGCGAGTTAACAGCCTTGTGAAATATTTGTTTAACAGCAGTTTTATAAAGATTAATCAATTAATTACCAACACTACCTCCCTTCCGTCCCTCTGTACAAACAGCAGGTTAACATTCTTGCTGCATACATGATGCATCAGGCTAAGATTACATCATTAACATGCAGAAGTAAGCATGGAGCAGTCCATAGTTTGTTCTCTTGACTAAGTTAAGAAAATAGTAACGCTGACCTAATTATTTTTGTTTTGCTTGGGGGGGGGGCATAGATATTATGGTGGAATATGTCATCCTGTATTGACAAATATTTATTTAATATAAAGATTGTTGGGTTATGTTACACACCCAATTAGCTCAGGAACACTGGGGAATGTTATCTTTATGAAAAATAGTACAGTAGCTGAAACAACAATTCAGTCTTTGTGCATGGATCCAGTGTATTACTCTTATATTGTAATTTCTAAGAAGTCTAAATTACTGTTATTGTGCACTACTGTTTGCGCAAGTGTTTACTGGCAACTGCTGTTACCAAATTCAATCAGAAATTACATTGTTCTCATATACAGTTTATACCTGTGACACTAATGTATTCCTTCTGGATGAAATGTCCTAACCATTTCTCACTGAAATGTTTCTTTTTCCTCTGTTGTGCCAATATTATTTATTTAAACTGCATAGGTGTGAGTAAACATGCTTTCCCCCCTCCTCTATTTCCCCACAGCCGCCTCAGTTCAGGAAAACTCCAGGATTTTGGCATCTCTGATGGGAGCAAGTTAACACTCGTACCCACTGTTGAGGCAGGCTTAATGGTAAGAGGGAGTTCTCCACGGCAACAATAAAAGCAGGTTACAGAATTACACTGTTCACTGAAATGCAAACAATATTCTGAGCTTGCGTTGTCTTTCAGAAAAGACATTAGATTTAACAACTGTATTGTTAAGTTTCAATATGATTTTGGTATGCTTGAATTTCTGCTGTCATATTTTTTTCATATGGTTAATAGCTGTTCCATGCATTGTTTATTTTCCACTTTCTAGTCCCAACCATCAAGGCCTGAACAGTCTGTAATGCAAGCTTTGGAGAGTTTAACAGAAACTCAGGTAATGGCTTGTAATCCTTTTCTGGTATTTGAATATATATCGGTCACAGTATGTTTTATATAGCCAAATAAGTGTTTAACGTTTCGTGGTATAGTTCCATTTTGTTGTATGTTGGCAAATAAAGACCTCTCTCAAAGCATAGTTCTAACTATAGAATGAGTGCTTCTACCAGTAAGTGCAATGTAGGTGTTTGATAAGTCAGACTGTTGAGCCATTTCCACCTATTATCTGAGCCTCTCCTGCAAATATGAAGGCTGTGTCATTAGTTTGTCCACAGTGTACACTGTGCGGCTCATCACTGGTGAAGTAGCTGTCTCCTAGCATTGACAAATCAGCCCTGCCACTATGTGTACATCTCTGAGCCAATCAGGCTCTCTGTGTGGGGAGACTCAGTATAAGATGAAGGTCGCAAACGTTTTAGATATTTGCATTTCCGCACACATTTCTGTTTAAGGAAGAAAAAAGTAACAACTGACTATAATCTTTGCAAAAAGATGTTTGGAACATTATCATGCACGTGCGTTACTAGCTAGTAAAACGTGTCGTGATTCACATGGCCTATTGTCCTCATCACTAATGAGTTGCTAACTAAGCAGACTCGAGCCCTTTGTGTAAATCTCTGTGTACCTCTTGATAGTGGCGGTAATGACAGTTCATTCAACTGGTCATTTTTCCCATACTTCAGGCAGGCATCATTCTTTCAAGGAGGCTCATGTTATGTCCACTTGAAAAGATGTGTTTTATTAAAAATGTAGCTTCAGAATATATGAATCGTCTTAAAAAAAAAAAAAACCCACCCTGGAAATCCTGCCTTTGTTGTGTGAGTAGTGGCTGTGGGGATGATGATTGTGTGTGGGTGTGGGTGTGGATGGGAAGGGAAAATACTGCCTTTCCCTTTATGTGGATGGTGTTGCCACACAGTGATTTTTCATGGCCATTGAAAAAGAAGAGCAGACAGTGCGGTAACTGACCAAAAATCCAGGGCCTCCCACTTAGCTATGCGTCTCCTGTAGGCTGTGTCAGAAGGAAGTGACAGTCGTGAGTAAATCAGAAGGTATGACATCCTTCTTCTCCCGAGAATGTACAGTATTGTCTAATGTTGTAATTGAGCTTCCTGGTGAGTCATTGAGAGGCTTGACAAGGAAAAAAAAGTTACTCAGAAAAGTGAACGCTGACATGCCAAAATATTACTAAGCTTGTGAAATGAAAATTATGGGTTGTTTTGGATTAATTAAAATAGCAATATTGATGGAAAATGAAATTTAGAGCAGTGAAGGATTTTTTTGTTGGTCGGGTAGGTTATATAGTTTAAAAAAAAAAAAGGAATGAGTAACTTGAGGAGATATCAATGGAAGACTTTTTAGTTCATGTACTCTCGCTTCCAGGAAGTATTGAGAATCAATCAATGGCTTTAGAAGCTCTTAAGAGTCTGCTAGCTGAACAGATGCCTTGCGTTTCTAAAAGTAGCAGGGATAGAGTGGCAGGGGTGCTTGGGTTTGGGAGCGTGTTGGTTAACCACCCCCGTATCCCCCAGGCAACGTGGGCCTGGTATCCAGCCGGGGCTCAGATCGAGTTCTGCGCCGGGAAGGGTCTTCGTAGAATTGCATTTGATAACCCCGCACCTTATCGCCATATCAGGATACCTGGGACTATAGCAGCAGCCTACTCAAGTAGCTTCCTGGGAGAGATCTATTTCAGACGTGTCTGTAGTAAGGTAGAAAGTGTTGTGTGGAAAGGAAACCCTTGTAATTATCGCAGTGGCTTTTTTTTTTTCCTACATTTCCGCTTAACAACATTTTTATGTAGCCTGTAATTTAAATTATGTGGCTTGAAGGCTGGCGGTGTTTTCCAGCTCCCTTGCCTTAGTATTAGAGGGAGTAGAAAAATCTGTGTGCACCTAGACTTGAAGGCAAATGGGTTCAGCCTTTGGGACAGGACTGCAAAGCCATGCATGTTTTTCAGTCCATTAGCAAAGCCTAAATTTGTCGATTAGCTGCCTAGCAGATTCCTTTATCCAGTGTGACTTGCATGGGTAAAGGGTTACACCATGCTACTTGCACAGCTGAGTATATGTTTACTGAAGTGGCGGCTCTTCAGCAATTTGAACATGAAACCTTCTGGTTGCACATCCTATTCATACCTTTTTCACGCCGGAACAGCTTTACGTGTTCCGAAACAGCGTTCTTATTGCTAATTTATGTAATTTTACTCAATCTCACTGTGATAGGCTAAATTGTGTTGTTGGGGGGCGGCAATATGCCCCCTTCTCTGTGACACAAAAAAAAATTCATATCTATGTCCATTTTTTGTGAATGTGTAAACCAAATGTTTTTCCTTTATTATATTTTTAACATAGATTACTGTGGTTCTTTGCTCAAGGTTTTTTCCCCCCCTCAGTATATCCATCATGTAATGTTACACATGTAACCTGTCATTTAACTTTTTACAACAAAAGCTTTTTTTTTTTGTTTTTAAAAGCAGCTCAGATTTGGTATGAATTTGTCCATTCAGTTCAAGGTTATGAGAAGGAATTGTTGCATCAGGTCAGTCTTTGGCACTGCACAAATGTGCAGACCTTTTCAGGACTGGTAATATAGAGGCTCCAGCCTCCATCATGGCCTTTTAGCTTGTGCCAATGAAGCTGTAGTCTAATATTGTGCCTTTGAATTTGATTCTTTGCTCATACATGAAATCCTGTCCATGTGCTGACCAGCTCAGTTTAGCCATTCCCCTTTCACCGTCTTTGGTTCTGCTTTGTGTTTATGATTCTTCATTCATGCTAGTTAACCAGTTGCAAAACAAAAGGCAAAACATGAAGAGTTTTTCAACCCTGACTCCAAAGCCCTTATTTGAAGCTGTTCTAGACATTCCTAATGATCTTAAGACCCACAGTTGCCCAACCATTAAATGTCCTATTCAAGTCTGATAAATCCTGGCAAGAATGTCTGTGTATATTTCCCCCTATAGGCCAGGGCTGTTGATTGTGAGAAGACAAATTGAATTTATCTTTTGTTTCATGTTATGCTTCCTTGTGAAATACATGTGTAAACAAGTGCAGAAATCTTGATCTGATGTAAACTCCTCAGTCCTTAAAACAAGTTTATAGCTTTACCTCTTCACTAGGTGTTGGCTCATAAACAAAACAAACCAAAAGGATTCTCATGAAAACAAGGAAGTGATCTTTCCAACGTATATTTTCCTGAAAGCTGTTGCTCACTTGCAGAAAATGCAAGTTACCATTGTTCAGTCTGTCGCGTTTTTTTGTGATCTTTGGAATTTAGCTTGTTGCCCTCAGTGCATGCACATGCCTGGCATAGATTTCATGGCTGGAAGTGTGATGCCCTTCCCATGTGCACTGGCTATGCAAAAGGAAGCGTATACATTGAACGTGCATTCGGCAGTGAGCAGGTCCCGTGGCACATTTAAATATGGTATGAAAGGATGCCCTGTCTTTAAATGTGCAAGCTGACCTGGCCTTGATCAGAGGTTGTTGTGTGTCCAGAACAGATCATTCTGGATGTACTGTACTTGGGCTGGACTTGTAATAGAACAGTAGAGAGGAGCAGAACAAATGAGAAATGGTTCTGGAGTGCCTTGTTTTCAAACGATTCTCATCTCAAAAGGAGGGTCAAAATACTGGTATTCACTGGACACTTTAATCACTTTAGTAAAGCAGCAATTCTGCAGCTGCGCTTGCCGGATCTGAGCGTGTAGCATGTGTGTCAATGCTGCCATCAATAAGATCGGACTTTTTTTCTATTCCCTGTTCATCTGTTTTCACCTTTTTTTTGTTAATCTGCCACTCTAACACAATTGGAAATCATTTGATCTTAATAAGATTGAGCAACTGGCAAGTGGAAGGAATCGAAGGTCATCTTCGAAGCTGGTTGGTCAATACGGAAACATCACCTTTGAAGCAACACCGCTGTGCTTCTGGATATTGTAAGACACCCACGTCACCCTGTGTATGAGGGAAAGTGCATAATGTGGATGTTTGAATGCTAAAATTTCCCATAAAGCACTGAAAAAAATGTGCTCAGGTTTTTTTTTTTTTTTTTTTTTGAGGTATTCTGCTTTAGAAAATGCACTGGCAACCATTTTCAAGGTGTGGTCTGGAAGCAAATGCAGTTAAGGGCCTTGTGTAAGACACATGTCATCAGTGGTAAAGCCCTTATCCAGCCATGGTTTTTACCCAGCAGCTAAACGCGTGGCATGACCACCACCGCCTTTTATTCACTGGCCGCCTTTGTGATTCAAGTGTTTGGCATCGTGACCAGGCTAATCGAGGAAGAGGCGGGCAAGGTGGGGATAGAGGAGCCACCACTGATGGCTCAGTTCAGGCTAAACCAGCGGGGTGGCCACTGTTCTGTCATGACCTTTATAAGCAACATCCCGCCCTTAAGAGCCCACCAAAATGGGCCATTTAAACCAGGTCTGGGGCAGAGCGTTTATCTTTGTTTTTAACAGTTCCCCCCAGCACCTCTTTTTTTTTTTTTTTTTTTTTTTCCCTTTTTTGTTAACAAACAAATACCAACTTAAATGCTTGTGAGGTATTGAAAGCATGAAGTGATATGTGAATGAAAGCACTTGTGTGCCCATGTGTTGTTTGCATTTTGTAACCAACGTCAGGTTAAGGCTCGCTTTTTCCTTTCAACCGTCCCAGACGTGGTCAGAATTTGAGTCTCTGATCAAATGTGCGTCTTTGTGCTGCGTTTTGATGACTGGAGAAGCTTGCAAGCAGTGGAAGGAGGATGCTGGCAGCATGTGCTTTTACTGCAGGAGCACATTGCTTTGCTTTCACCTTGAAGCTCTTCAAGCCAGATTCCATGGGGAGAAAGGATGATAATGAAAGGGCTGCATCATCATACATGACGTGTTTCTGGAACCTAGTCTGATAGGAACCAGAGGGAATGGGGGGAGAGGAATTTCCCCTACTATTTTACCTTTAATTATACATTTAGCTAAACTTCAGATATTTATATGTATTTGCAACATTGTACAGTCCTGTGCCCCAAAATTGAGTTTCATCCAAATCAGATTCTCTTCTGCACCCTTTGATGGATGGGTGGATGGATGGAGTGTTACTTGTCTTGCCATGTTTTGATGCTGCAACATCCCCCTAAGTGGTGACTCTGTGGAGGCTTAAAACGTACACAGACCTTCATGTGTAAGAATGTACAATGATGGAACACTGATTGCAGTAGTTCTTACTGTCTACACAACAACCGTCTTTGTACAGTGGTATCGGTGTCCTTAGAGTTCTGTACATGCCAAGAGATAAACGATGAATTGAATTTCTGGTAATGTTGTGTAAGCAGTCTAGCAAGTTGCGTAAAACTGAGCTTTAATATGAGGCCTTAGAATCTGACCTGGAAAAACCTGGAGAAGGGGATGGGCTTTTGTTGGCAGCTCAATCAGATTTCCAGGCTGAATGTTGGCAGGGTTTTTTTTTTTTTAACAAGCATGTTGTACAATGCAGGATGCCCACATGAGTGCAAGTGCCAAGACAGTCCTTCTTAAAAGGATGCATGTCGAAACAACGGCTACATCCAGCAACTTCCTGTTGTGTTAGCGTGACGCATTTTAGGTGTTACAGACGAGGTTCCTGGTACAATTGTTTGACTTTATACGCCCTCTTCAAGTAGAGCTGTAATGAGTGAGTAAGGTCCCTGTGGAGTGTCCTTTAAAATAGTCTATCGGTTTATCTGGGTTACGGAAAAAAGAAAATGTATTAAAATGTTGTCGTTTACCAAATAACTTGCATAGTAATCTGACCAATACTCAAAGCCTGTCCTCACCAGTATTTGATATGACAATCTGAACCAAAGGCAGTTTATTCCTGCTGCTGTAGTCTGTTTTCATGTAATGTTGATCGTCTAATTTCCTGTGTGCTGTCCATGAATCATCGTGTGGTCTTTATGCTTATGAGGCAAAAGGGACAGTGGGGTTCTTAACAGGGCAGGGTTCATGTGTGTAGTCACCCATTGTACTTTTCTCGGATACGCCTTGTTCTTTGCATGGTTTTTTTGTTCTTACTGATACTTATTCTAATCTGGGTAATGAACAACACAATATAGGTGTCGTCGTATTTAGGTTGATAGAGATTTATTAAACTGAGATCTTGTGTAAACTGAGATTATGGTTAAATTAAAATGCTTATGTCTGGTCTGATTTAGCCTTCCACATTATACTAAAAACCCACCAATCAGCTTTTAATAGAAACCCAGAAATGGGTGGCTGAATTGAGGAGGATATTCAGCATGTGCTGGGTTAACCTTTGATACTAAGGGTACATTTACTTGTGTAAGGCCAGGAGGATGATTAAAGGTTTTGAAGGAACGTGTAGGTCTTGGCAGCCTGCCAATCATGTCTTATGACAGCTGTTGTTCAGAAATGCAGACACCTGTCTACCCCACATGTTGAGTCAGGAGCATTCTATGTGTGTGGAGTATCCCAGGGCTAGTGAGTACTCTGGTTCAGACTGGCAAAGGCTGTATCATAGTCGCAACCATCATAAAATCTCACAAGTTTGGTTTCTCAACTAAGCCTTTCTGTTTAAGATAAAAAAAAAAAAAAAAAACTGGGAAATAATTTTTTGCAATTCATTTAAAAATAAATCGTTTGCTGAATGGTGGTGGAAGGCGGGGTTGAAAAAATGTTGAGGTGTTCTGACACCCCTGTGCCAAGCACTCCACTGTCCCACACGTCAATAAGACACTTCATGCAGAAGACGACCAAAGGTCACCCCGACTGCAGAAAGCTGCCGGTCGATTGAAAAATAAATAAGCAGACGACTGAGGGAGAAATGATGGAGGGCAGACCTTTTGCGATTCAGGAGGTTAACAACAGGTCAGTGTGCACAAGCACACTACAATGGATTATGGGTCTGCTGGGAACGGTCTTGGCTCTCTCAATGCGTTTCTGTTGGATGGCTGCTTTGTTTTTGTGCCTGTGTTTATGCATTCATAAGTGCGATTTGATATTGCTGGAAAGGTCAGGCCCACTTGGTGCTCAGGCAGGGTGAAGCAAAGGAAGGAAAGGTACCATGTCCTCCTCAGTTCTTGCGGTGGCTGCACACTTTCCCCATATCTAATTAGTTGTTAATGTACAACAGTGCACCCCCTAGCCACAGCAAAATGTCAGGTGCTCATCCTGACCCAGTATTCTCACTCGCGGCGCTCTGCGGCGGGAGACTCGCCCTACTTCTCTCTTCCCAGAGGCTCTGCGGAGGACGAGCAGCTGAGGCGGGGAGCTGAACGAGCGGGGGTTGTCGTGCCGATTCTAGTGCAAAAGTGGCACGGGCTCCCTGTTGTCGATTCAGGGCGATCAGAACCTGCGGGGTCCGGTGTCTGGCTTCCTTCCTGGGACGCTCCTAAAATGGGCAGACCCTTGTGCTTCCGGCATGGCCGGCGAAACAATTGGGCATTATGCGCGTGCTTGCTGGGCGGGTTCGTGTTCTCCATCTGTGCCTGCTTTTCCCGGTCCAGGCCCTGGGCAGAAGGGTGCACTTTGTATGCCTGCTGAATGGAGGCAAAGTGCAGTGCCGAGGCTCTGGGCAGTACGAGGTGGCAGAGGGTGGGGGAGGGGTTGCCGGTGTGAGGGGCTTTCTTGTGCCTCTTTTCCCTTTGCCTCTCCTCATTTACATTTGCAGCCCTGACAACACATTTAAAGTGTGGGCCTTATATTCTATTTGTCAGTACAGTGATTGATTATGTAGCGGGCCACACTCTAATGAAGTCTCCACCAGGGAAGTACATCCGCCCAAAGCACAATTCTTTATCTGATTCATTTGGATTCTCTGCAAAGCAGCACAGCAGTCTACAGCTGCGCTTCCATGTTGCATGACCTGCTTAATATTTAAAGTATGGAGCAGCACAGGATTTGTGTCCCTGTTTGTTGATTGGCTTAACTGTTTAAATGTGTAATGAATGTAATTCCATTTTTTTTTTACGTTTCCTGTGTGCAGGTCAGTGACTTTCTGTCCGGCCGCTCCCCGCTGACCCTCGCCCTGCGCGTTGGCGATCACATGATGTTCGTCCAGCTTCAGTTGGCGGCCCAGCAGTCCAGCGGGCAGCAGTTGCAGCACCGTCACCTCATCGCACGGGGGAATGCAGAGGGCACCGCGGGCGTGTCCAGTGGGGCTTCGGGCACCAGCTCCACGCACGTCCGTCTCCCACATCACCCCTATCCCCACACCCACTCACACATACTCCCCCACACTTCCCACGCTCCCTCTGCACCAGTTTCTTCAGTTAGCCCCACCACCTTCCCGCCTACCAGCCCCATGCAAGCCACGCCTCCCGTGTACCCAGTGGCCTCTGCAAGCCACTGCGGCGCCCCTTCTCGGCCCTCCCCTCTCCCCAACGGACTGCTTCGCACACACCTACCAGCATCTGCAAGTCCCTGCACTCCGAGTTCTAGCCCGGCCGAACCCTGCCCTGAGGTAAGGTTTCCCTCTCCAGAGTTCAGTCAAAACAGGAGCCGTTATGGCTTCGTTATCCAAAAAAAAGGGGGGTGGGGAACAAACATGTAACAACTGATTAACTTGGCTGCGTAGGTTGATCATTATCATGTCGTTAAACCAGCTGTGACTAGCTGAAAACATTTGTTCCCTAAACCACAGTGTGTCGAGTTGTGCCTGAGACTCTGTTTCTGAGCCATGAAGAAGTCATATGAAATGTGACAGTTTTGTTTCCTCTTCTCTCAGGTCTATTTGCCCTTTAAATGTTCTCATACACACATTCTTTTCCAGTTCATAGTTTAAATAGCGCCTTGTGTGGTTTTAACTTTCACTTTCGATATATCGTGTGGCCTTTGTAACGGGAGAGCAGGCCCTGTTCTCACGTGTCTTAAAAAGGCTCGTATCCCTGTACCCTCACTGTGCTCTGAGTTTGTCTTAGTTCAACATCTTGCAAACTATTTTTAGCCATACTTTGTAAACCTGGTCTGAATTGTTTTACATAGTTCAGTTAAACAGATCTCACGAGGCTTGAGTTCAAAAGAATTTAATCCACACTATTCTGTGATAAACAGGCTAACTGCAGCACCAAGGCTCCCAGCAATAGTCCCACCTCACCACGGTCCCGCAAGCCCGGTGCCATCATTGAGAGCTTCGTCAACCACGCTCCCGGGGTCTTCTCAGGAACGTTCTCTGGTAAAGCCATTTTCAATCCCAGTGCTTCATAAAAAAAAAAAAAAAAAGTCATCCCAGCTGCCATCAGCCTGATCTAAACAGGCATTACGAGAATCAAGCGCATAAAAATGGCTCCTCTCGTCTTGCAGGCACTTTGCATCCAAACTGCCAGGACAGCAGTGGGCGGCCCAGGCGGGACATTGGCACCATCCTGCAGATTCTCAACGACCTCCTGACTGCCACACGCCACTACCAAGGCATGCCTCCGTCCCTCGCCCAGCTCCGCTGCCAGACCCAGTGCAGCCCCCCCTCCCCGCCACCCTCGCCCCCCACGCCCGGGCTGCTCGGCCTCTCCTCCAAAGCTACCTCAGTCAGCCAGCCCGCCCTGCACCCCATGGTCCAGTGCCAGAGCCAGATCCGCATGTGCAAGCCCTCCGGTGAGTCCGCACGTCGTCTCGGTGCCTGCTTCCGCAGCCCTTCCGCACAAGGCATCACCGTTCATCATCGGCCAGAAATGACACCAGTGACGTCGGTTGGCACTCGCACTAGGATGACGCAAAATGGTCCCAACCGTGCCAATCTTGGAGAAAGCAGTGATATTTAAATGTGCTTACGTCACATGACTAAAAAAAAAAAAGTGGGTTTGAAGGTCAGAGCATGTGAAATGCTTTGTGTGCCAGCTGATGAAACACCCAGTCTTCTGAATGGGAACTGATGCCTGGATTTTACCTTTATTGGCCATGTGATATTTTGGTCTTGTGGTCACAAGCAGGTGCGGAGTGGCTGGGATGGACTATAAAGGCCAAATAAAGAAGTGGGGGGTGTGGCAGGCAGGCTTGGATATTCCTGTGTGGGTGAGGAGGAAGGTGGGAGGGTGGCGGCTGAAGGGTTGTGTGTGTGTGTGTGTGTGTGTGTGTGTGTGTGTGTGTGTGTGTGCGTGCGCGTGTGCACGTCCTGGCAGGAGGGGGCTCCTCGGGAATGCAGCAGCATTTCTTTAGGCCTGTTTTGTCAGGCCTCACTTGTCACGCTACAGGGCAGGAGATGGGGGTGGGTGGAAGGGGGAGGACCACCTTTGTTTCACCGGTGAGGGGGCTGTTTTTCCTCCGGGGGAGGGAATGAAGATTAATCCATTTGTGAGACCGAGGAAGCTGGACAGGGAAGAAAAGGCAGCGTGTGCACACGGCACTTTGGGACACGTGTGAATGTCCCTGTCAGCACCCAAACACAGTGTGCATGTAACACGGGTCACGAGGCAGTGTGCGGTGAGCTTCTGTGTAAGGGGAAGAAGACCGTGTTCATTATGCAGCCAGTCCAATTCATGTATTATCTAACCGAGCTGCTTAGGAACGGTTTCAGGCAGGAGTTCTCGGGCAGGTTAGTAATGACTGAACCTAGCTGGCACAGTAAGCACCTTCATAATATGTGAATAAGTATGTTTAACTGGTACTGCTTTTTATTTAAGTAAAGGCCAGTACTGTGGGATTTCTGCTCTTCTAACAGACAAAGAAGAGTCTGAATTGATGCTTTTTTTTGTTTTTGTGCTGCTGTGTGTCTTTGAGGTCTTTTTCTTCTTTTTTTTTTTTGTTTTTGTCTGTGCACCACAAATAATGCGTCTTGACTTTGCTAACCCCGCCCCCATGCCTTCATCGCCAGTCAATGGGCCATCCCACCGTTTCCGCTGCTGCGATCCAAAACTCTAACCTCATCTGTAAAATGCGTCAGGGCTTTCCAAGTGGAGCCCTCAATGGCCGCCTGTGTTTCCCTCGGACTTTAAATAGACAGATTTGTGCAGAAACGGGAGACCTCGAAGAATGCTCATTGTGTTTTGATGGCAGGAGGGGAAAAAGACAGAACTGAGCATCCATTCATAAATGTGTGGTTTATATCCGGCCAGCTACTGCCCACTGATTAATTGGTTCTTCCTTTGAAAACAAAAAAAAAAGTTAAATATTTTTATGCTGGGTATGCCATATTTAAACTGAAACACGTTTTGAAAGTTTGTAGCACTGGATAAAATCACTTAAACATTTCCTTAAAACCATGTTTTCATGCACATTCAATTATTTGTTAGGTATGGCAGCTGGCAGCTAACACAGAAATATGGCTGAGATTTAAATGCTTTATAATTTGTCAGGCTGTTCATATTAGGTGGAGGCTGGTTGTGTTCTTCTTACATGTAGCCTGGGGAGAGGGAGTGGTGGCAGAGGGGGGGCTCTTACTGTGGGATGAATTCCTGTGCTTGGCAGGGCCCTCAGCCCCCTGCCCTGCCCAGCCCTTTGTCTACACGACCTTGCCGGGCTGTCGTGTAGGTGCGTGGGGCTCTGACGGAGCCGGCAGGATGGAGGATTAAGGCTGCCTTTGAGACCTGTCCCCTCACAGCTGCTGGTTTCCACAGAACAGGGAGGAGAATCCATGCTGACAGGGAGGGGGTTGCTTTATTCCACCACAAACACCCCCCCCCCCACCACTTTCCTTTCCTTTTTCCCCTCATCCCTTTTCTGTGTGTCAGGTTCGTTTAGCTCAGGCTGAAGTGGGACAATGGAGGGCGGAGCCTTGTGGCTCAGAGGTCTGCAGAGGGGTGGAGTTTAGCTCTTTTCAGCCCTCGTCAGATTGCCATATCAAATGGCCTCGGGTGCTGTATCTGGCCAGTTGCAGAAAAGAGGCTACGCAGAGGTTTTCAGAGCCCTCCCCCACCCCCTCCTTCCCACGGCTGCCTACCATTTGAAGAGTAAGCGCTGCTTGCTTCTGCTGAAATTCCATCACCTCCTAGTTCCTCACACAGTCTTGCCTTGTAACAACCCGCTGAGCAAAAGCTGTGCGCCTAATCCACATCTGGGGGTGGCTGGTTTGCTGCTGGGCACAGCGGGCCACCACACTGTAGGGCGGTGACTTCGAACTGAGCGACCATCCCTTCCCATCCATCAGATCTCATTGTGTCAGAAGTGCTTTACTGCAAAGTGTCTTTGAAACTGACAGCTTCATGTAATGCCTCATCTGGCATTTATACAAGGTTGGAGGGTACCTCTCGCCTCCACAAATACCCAACAAACACTATGCTCTCTGGAATTATAAAAATGAACATGGCTAAATAATTACAAACGCCATGTGATGGCTGCTAATGTTTTAAGGAGTCAGTGGGAGAAGATCCCATTTCATCTTTCTTACATCTGCAGCAAAGCAAAGGATCTGCAGGGTGGGGGAGGAGCAGTGGATAGTGCCCTGGTGCTTTGTAACCCTCCCCGCAGCATGCACACTGATTTCTCTCTCTCTCTCTCTCTCTCTCTCTCTCTCGCACGCACAAACCTCTTCAACATGGAAGGCAATCTTTGACCACAAAATTTGTACCTCTGGCATTCTGCCAAATGCATCCATCTAGTAGTGCAGTGATGACAGGTGGGAGCAGAAAGCTAACACTGGCCTGAAAGAGGCCGAATCAGTAGAGACAGCCAGGTGTGTGTCTGTTGCTATCAGCGTTCACTGTAGTGCTAAGGTTTGGAGAGGTCTGGCCCCGTCCTGTCTCTCCCTCAAGGTACACCGTTAATCTTCGTCATTTGTGCCGTTTTTCTTCGCTGTGTTCGCTCCTCCTTCCTGTATGCTAATGCATGACCCAGGACTGCTGGCAGCTGCGTGAGACGCTCAGTGATAGGCTGTTTGTGGTGTCTTTCTATGAGCTCATTGTGCGCCTTGGCGATGGTGGCTTGCCCTTCCCCAGAATGGAGCACTTGCTCCTACTATCCAGGATACTGCGCTCATCAGGGCCACTTGGCAAAACTGGCAGAGTGGATGGTTACTAAATGAGCCAATTGGCATATTAGATCACCACACTCCCCCAGCCCTACCAATCTTAGGGGGCAAGACTGCCTCTTTGTAAGATGCACTGTCTGTTTAGAGCACAACTCGCAAAGCAAGGGGAGCTAGATCTGTAAGGGCTCTCTGTAACAGGCAAAGGTGTCACTGTAATGGACTTTTCAACCCTACCATGAGTGTGTTCTGTTTCCATTTTCATTGGTACCACTATTTTGCAGTGCCGTGATCTCTTCATAAGGGACTCGTTTTATTCTGTTTTGTGCTGGAAATGAGAGCTAGCACCTTTTAATCAGTGACTGCCAGAATATTATATACCGAAGAATGGCATTTGTAACAGAGGTAGCATATTTAGTTGAAGGGAGCTTTTAACGTGTAGTTTTAGGAGGTAGTAGGCTTCTTGGCAACTACTTTTCCAGCTCACTCAAGTCTGGACAGCCCAAAAGCAGTACTCCGTAGAAAGGCTGTGAAATCGAAGCAGCTCATGTCTGTGTCGCATTAATAACGTAGACTGACACGCACAGAGATGCACACTTGCACACAAACACCCTCTGGTAGTGCGTAACAATTGTTTGTGCTGTTGGAGCACCTTTAACGTGTTGTTTGAAGGTTAATGTTTGCATGGGTTGAACTTTATTATTGAAGTGAAAAGCACTCTTCAGTGACCTGTGGCACCATCAGGTTGAGAGAGTGAGCGTAGTGGTTCACACTGGGTTGGGTTAGAGTGGTGCTGACTCTCAGGAGCCCCTCACCAGCACCCTGGGGCACCTCTCTCACACTCGTACCTCAGACGTCTCCCCAGTAAGCGTTTGACCTCTCTGGGGGGGTCCACACGCACAGCTGAAATCAGCAAGCGAGAGGCCTGAATGAAATAAGGGAAGGGGCAAAAGGGTGGTGGGGGTGGGGGGGGTTCTTTGCCTACAATTTCCATTCGCTTGCATTTTCTATTGAAAGCCAATAGCAGCTCCCTCGCTTGGAGATGGATGGATGCACTAAAGCCAAGGTTTAATCAATAGGTCTTTTTATTTTGTCATCGATCCACAGTAAAAGCCTGTGTGTGCGCGCGTGTCTGTGCGTGCGTGTGTGTCTCTGTGTGTGTACGTATGTTTGTATGTGTGTCTGTGTGTGTGTACGTGTCCGTATTACAGAAAGACTTGAGAGTATTGACCTGCTTGCTCGTATTTAATTATTTAATTCCTGGACAGATGCTAATGGAGCTAGCTAATAGATTGCGGTTGCCTTCTCTTCCCTTCAGTCTTCTGAATATATTTATAAATGAAATTAAGGCTGGCTAGTGCGTAACTGCCAGACACTCAGTGACCTCACAAGGCTTCCCTGAGGAGCTGTCTACTTAAAGGCATCATCAGAATACCTGAAAATGCTCTTTCTGGTTCACCTGTGGGATGTTGCCCTTTTGTGTGATTTATCAGACCAGTTTTTTTTTTTTTTTTCTTTTTAGGCGAATTGTCTTTTCCTGCTGTGACTCTTGTACTCTGAGATTATATGCCCACTTCCAGCACTGGAGGTCTTCGTCATGTTTCAATAGAGACAGGAACTACAAAAACAGCAATTTCTGATTTCTTCATGTTTGTCAGCAGCCTTAAGGTGCTCTTGGAACCTCACAGGAAGATTTAGTGGACAAGCCGAGACCTCTGCCTCTGTGTGCGTGTGTCTCCTCCAACCCTGTGAGGTGGTTGGTGGCACGTCCCACCTAAATATCTGCATTAAAGCATCTGTCTTTTGCCAGACTGCGAAACACTTGGAAGAATCAAATAAGTTACTTATGAAAGAGGGCGTCACTGTTTAGATTTAAATTCACTGTTGTTTATGCTGATAACAGTGGACAGAAGTGATGCTAAAGGTGAGGGTGACCTTTCTCTGACCATGTTCATATTTGCCCCCCCCCCCCCACCCACAGGTGACCGGCTACGGCAGACCGAGAACCGGGCGACTCGCTGCAAGGTGGAGCAGCTGCAACTCCTCATGCAGCAGAAGCGTCTGCGACGGAAGGCCCGGCGCGACTCGCGCGCGCCCTACCAGTGGCTGCCCAACCGCAAGTCCGGGCGCAGCAACAGCAACAGCAGCGTGTCGAGCGACGGCTCCCTTGACCTGGACTTTGACGACTCAGTCTGGAAGCCTGACGTCAAGGCCGACATGAAGTCAGAGTTCGTCGTGGCGTAACGGCGTGGCCAGACGGGGGAGCATCTCGAGACGCGAGAGGGTGCAGAGAGGAAGACTCGAGTCGAAGGCCAGAAAATACGAGACGAACGCACATTACTTTAGTCGCGCCTCTGGCGGCGGATGTGGTCAGCAAAAGTGATTCATGGCTGATTTTCATTGTTTGGTCTTCAAGAGTCTCTTTTAAGGGGAAGAATGCTATTAAGGAAAGAAAACCCCCCTTTGGACTTCAGCAGCAATTAAATGTAAGAGACAGACGTGCCCTGCCTTACAGAAGCTGAGTGTGGCGTACTTCAGCGATGGACGTGTCTGTCTTGTTTTGTCGTTTCAGTTTCCAAAAAACAATGACTGGAAGTCCAGACTGAACTCTGAGACAGGATGGTGGGAGGTGTAGCCTCTTTGTACTGTAGAGAAATGAGGCAAAAGGCTGCTCTTACAGCCCTCACGCGTCATTATTATGGGCATTCTCGGTCTCTCACTCACCAAACTGAATTGGCTCATTTATAAGAAGGTGTCTTTTTTTTTTTTTTTTTTTTTTTTAATTTTAATTTTTTTTTTTTATTTCCCAAAACAAATATGTAGCATTATTCACAGAGCATTCAGGTGTATTACAAACAAACAAGTTGTTTCATTTGCACATTTTTTTTTTCCCTGAACACATAGGTTAAAGGTTGTATAGTGGCAGGACACATGGTCTTTGGTCACAGCGCTGAGGATGGAGACGATGCGAAAAGTGAAGTTTAAAACGGGGACCTCAGACATTCGTCAACAGCAACCTCACAGATGCAGGTTGTAAATAGGAATAATACATAAAGCAGTGATTCACTGAAGAGGGCTTTAGGAAGCTGTAAAATCATGCTTATAAATTTATATGAAAAGATATCTATTATGTGATGTTTTCAGGAGCCATTAACTTGATGTGGCTTGAGTCAGGCCATGCTTTAATGAATTGTTAATGACTGATTAATACTTTTAATTGTGTACTCCTGAGTTTCCAGCTTACGATAACGTTTAATTGGCATAACAGAACGAACCAACGACGCACCTTGCACTTAAGCTAAAGTGTTTTGGTTCATACAGCGTGTTCACAGGTGCTCGTTGTTGGTGGAGTATGTTAATGTTGATGGATTAACAGAAGTGAAACCTGTACGAGGCCACTTGCCGTAATGGTCGGTCAAAAAAACATTAACGCCGTCAACATCATGATAGCAAGCTTGCTATTTAACAAACTCATTTGTGCAGGCAGGAATTAGGATAAGACACATGCAGTTATGACTTTAAAAATTGTACTTTTTGTTTTTTTTTTTTTTTTACTTAAATAGACTTACTGGTAACTAGAGTGCCCCCCCGATCCTAGAAATGCAGTGAGCAAAATTTAAACCAGGGAGGAGAAACGAGTGAATGTAGGAGGCTTTCTTCGGAGTGATGTGGTTGAAAGTGCAGGTGGGTCAGCGCGGACCTTTCGGCGGTACCACAGCGTCGCACACCTGCGCCACACGCCGCGTCTCGCGGCACTGCAATCGCGTAACTCAGCACGACGTAGTCACAAAGCAGTCACAAGTGGAGGGCCCAGTTCTGTTGGTGATCTTTTTTTTTTTTGCCTCCTGATATTTAACTTTCATATCGGATGAGACCTTTGAAAGGCAAACCTGCTGCTACACAGGGTGTTTCTGTATGAAAACAGTGACTTTGCATGAATCCGAATTACACTGAGCCCTACGCCGAACTCCAGGGCAAGCGATAAAGAAAAAACACGCGTAATGGACTGGTGTGGAGAAGAGCTAGTAACCTGCATGACTTTTGAGTAATTTTAAAATGGGGGGGGGGGGACATGTGACATTGGTTTTTCTCTTTTTGTGGATTGGAGTTTTTAAGCAGTGTTCTGCTCTCTGATTTCCAAAGGTTAAGAACAAACTTAACAGTATGAGGCGTAGCGCGATGGGACTCTTGTCCAGTGCCACGCAGAGAGTGCGCCAACCGGTGGCCGGGCATTTCCTGCCACTCTCACCTTCGAATACTGAACTTGGCTCCTTTTTGACCTCCCACGTTGCAAGAAGGATCCAGCCTACAAGCCCTTTCAACAAGATGACTGATACGTTCAGCACAACGTACGCAGAAGGGGGAGGGATTAAAAAAAAAAAAAGTCAGGAGAAAATCCCCTCCCCTTCAAGGACTCTAAATTATTTTTTAAAGTGTTGAAACAGACCATGATTGCACTCACAAAGTTTGCAGTGAGAGATTATATGCTAAAGGCAAACCTCTTCTTTAGTTAAGTGACCTTACCTTTCTTAAATTGAGATACGGAGGTTGAGGAGAAGAGGTGCGGAGCTACATGCTTTTGGATAAGTAGACAAAGCGTACCATACTGTCGTGACACCTCTGACACTTAGTATTCAGGCATCTTCTTCTGGATCTTGAAGGTCAATGTTTAATGTAAAGGCTTCAGTGCCTTAAAACAGTTGCCCTACACCGTGAGTGAAATAAAAGTATTTCAGCAAATTCATGGTATGTAATGACAAGATAATCCCCACCCAATAATACTGAAGCTCTGGTGATAACGAGTGAGTTCTGTTTGTTTGCCAGGTGCCCGAGATCTAGCTGAAGTAATGGCGAGAATGGAAAAGATATTAGCGTCATTGTTTTTTGAATTTAACGAATCTGAAATCTTGTGTTGGTCCATGTCTTCCTGTTTCTCCATATTGTTCCCATCAATGTTAAAGACCATTTTTGTACTTTCAAAAACCCACTCTGTCAAGTCACCAACAAGCTAAAGAGCAGCACACATAAAAAAAAAAAAAAAAACACTTGGAGGTTCTGACTGCAGTGCTTATTGCGACAAAGTGCTGACGCAGGTGTCCTCCGAGGACGTTGCGACAACATGCACTTGCTGCCCCCCCCTTGGGTAACACGGTTTAAAGGACGTTTTCCCTGCTTAATTTTTATGTATGTATGAAATATACTCTATGTGTGCCTCACGTGTGAAATTTCAAAGTCAAGAAGATGATATGGGTTGAAGTGTTGTGGGGGTGGGCGAACAGAGGGTGGGGGACCTTTACAGACCATTTTGTTGGCGCAGTTACTCTATGTTCGGATCACCTCATTTAAGTTGCCTGTTCTTGTAGCCAACCATTTAAAATAATAAGAGTCAAAATACAATTTGCAATGTTCTAGCTATAGACCAGTGTAGCACATGTGTGACTGTATTAATTTATGAAACCAAAATGGTAACTGTGAATTATGTATTTCTTTTGTGCATTTTTTTTTTTTTTACGTGGGAGAAGGTGGCTAGGGCCTAGCCAACGTTAATGCAATGTTATATTTAGTTTTTTTTTTTTTTTTTTTTTTTTTTTTTTTTTTTTTTTTTGGGTAAAATAATGGAAAACAAAAATTAAAAAAAAAAAAAAATAAATTTTTTTTATTAAAAAAAAAATTTAAGTTTGAGAT
>JABJVR010000029.1:3370986-3417505 GCA_025773905.1 Chitala chitala
CCCCCCCCCCCCCCCCCCCCCCCCCCCGGGCCTGGGGGGTGTGTTCGGGGGGGGGCGCCGCGGGGCGGGCCCCCCCACCCCGCCCCCCGGGGGGGGGGGGGGGGGCAGACTTGCCCATTTTCCTCTTTGATAACAGGCTTCCACTGCAGCAGCGTCAGGTCTTCCTGCAGGCCCGTCTTCTTGTCTTAGGAGTTTCACTTCAAAGAGTCAAACGTGGTGAAAGTGTAAGGGACTGGACCTGTTCAGTGGGGTGGGGGTGGGTGGGGGCTTCTTCTTCTTAAGTAACATGCCAGAGTTTTAGTGAATCGTGTCCATACTGTAAGCCAGGTTTATTTTTTCTTTTTACCTGACCTGCTGGTACATTGTTCTTGCCACTAACACACTCCTGAGTGCATGTACGGTGTTATCGTAGCTTTCAGGATTTAAAGACAGCAGGTTTTAGACCACACCTGGTTGTAGACTGCACTGTATGATGTGTACTGTTTTGGACAGTTTTATTCCATTTCCCTTTATGTTTGTTTTGAAGTACACTTTTTTTTCTTAAAATGGTTTTAAAATATGCTTAAGAGGATGTGTTGACTGCAGAAAGGCCTTTTGTATGTAGTTTGTCTTAGGGATATCAGGTTCTAGTCTGGGAATTCTTCTCTGTTTTCTCTTCTACCCATCAACACTGAGCTCTTTATTCTTTCATCTCGTTCAGTAGGTTGATTCGTTTTCCCCCTCGGATTAAGACTGCACTGCACTTAGTCTCTCAGAACGCTCGCTGCTAAAGTTTTCCAAACTTATTTAAGATTTAGAGTTTGATTTGCAAAGAATGTATTTTACAGCCTAGTGACCTATAACATGTTGTGTCGTTTTTATGTTCTTTGTACATAACATGTTTATTTTTCAGAGCCGGATCAGGCATTTCCAGTTTCTTGACTGTCATGTATGCTTCTGACACATTCACGAGAAATGTGTTTGAGGGTCAGGCGTGCGCTGCAGAGTCTCGGGAGTCGGAGGGCGCTATTTGTTTGGACTGAGATAACGTTTGTGTTCATGCGTGTAGCGTGCATTTCCATGGTTTCCCACGCACTGCTTCCTTTTTGCATTTTTCCCTCCCCGCCCCGCAGCATTTGCAGAAGCAGGAGAACACGTCCTCGGCCGAATCCTGCTACTACTACTGCGCGCTGTGCGACTACTCAGCCAGGGCCAAGCTGAACCTGGTGCAGCACCTGCGCTCCCTGAAACACCAGCAGGGCGAGAGCCTGCGCAAGCTGCAGCTGCACCAGCAGGGTCTGCCACTCGACGACGACAACCTCGCCGACATCTTCTTCGTTAAGGACTGCCCGCCCGCCGAGTCCGGTGAGTGTCCCCGGGCCAAAGAGGCCACGCCGAGATCCCGCCCCCTCTCCTGTCCTTGTGCTTAACTCCACCCACCTTCACATCCTGCTCCGCCCTGACACACAAAGGCAACCCCGTGACCTGCCCGCCCTGGCCTGAGCGCCCGCCTGCTGTTTCGAACCCTGAGCACGTCTCGGGATGTAAAACACGCCGGCTGCCTAATCTCCCCAAAATGAACACGCTGTCCTTATTAAGGCTTTCTTTTTATATCAGTAACATATGCAGTCCTGCATGCGGTGACATCTTTAGCAGGCATGCAGGAGGTTATGAAATTCTACCTTGGGAGGATCTCACAGTGAAATTCTTCCCCCTAGAGTGAGCTTTAATTTCCTTTCTCATGACCAAAGCAATTTGGCTTTCATTTAAAAGTTTCTCTGCTGCCAGCAGCTAATAAGTGTAACAGGACTGTAAAACATTCAGACAAAAAAAAAAAAAGATTAATAGTTTTATTTGAGAGGGACCAGTAATTTAAAACATAAGACCAAGTCAGGCTCCATTATATAATAATTTCTATGTTAATGCTACTTTGCAAAATGAGCGCTTAACTTGTTTTTGCTTTGGTTGACCTGGCTGAGGGAAACAGCTAACACGTTTTGAATGGCATTCCAAAGCAGAATTAATCTCTGTTCCCCAAAGTGTCCTGTTTATATATGAAATCCAGAAACAGATGGTCGAGAGCTGAAAACCACATGCGAAACTTTCAGCATTTAAACTGCCCGTGCTGGAATTAAATGGGACGCTTGTACTTTTGGCTTTAATTATAACTGGATCAAAGGTGCCTCAGAGCTTGGGTGCACGAGGAAAGCCTGGTTAGATAAATCATTATAGTGCATTTAAAAAGACGACCCCCACCACCCCAACCCCCAAAATCAACCATCCTTCATCCCTGCTTCAACCCATATGGTCCACTGAGCTTAATGTTTTAAATATGTCAGAAGTAATGTCCACACAGCACACCTTTTCAAATGTTCCACTGTTAAACTTTTTTCTTCTTACATATTTTGTTTCACACCACAAAGGTTTCCAACTAGAAGCTGGAAGGTTTTCCTACTTTTTTTCCTCCGTTGGATTCAAAGTTCATGTTTGTTACTTTGCTGTTACTTTTGTGTTTTTAATGCACAGATGCATTTTTTTCCCACAAAAGTGTTTAAATATTAAAATGCTGAAGCCAGACATCTGAAATCAAACTTGTTTTAGCTGACACACGATGAATACATTCAATGACAGGGAGCATTGGTATATGGAAATTACAAGGTAAACAAAAGAATTAAAACTCTGGGTGTCATATCTGGGTGTTTTATATCAGCTTGTTTTAAAGCACCTGTTGGACCTTGTGTTTTGCGTGTTGTACGGTGAAGAAGAAAAGCTCTTAGTCATCCAGCCAGGCAAATGTGTTGATTACCAATAAACATTCTGGATGTGGTTTGGGAAGCGAGGCTGGCTAATCACTAAAAGCACAGAACAAAGTGCTGAAAGTACTGCTCTTTTTATAGTTCCAATTCCTAGCAGGAGAGAGATTTTTCAGGTAGTTTGACCCAATAATCCTTTCCTTTGAAGGTCTATCAAACAAGAAAAACAAGAGAGATGAGCAGGAAATGTATAACTGGCAGTAGATTAATCACAGTCTTATTTTCACCAGTTTATTCCACTTAGAGGGAGTGAGCTAAACAGATAAGTTCAGCCAAACTTGTATGATAAAGTGGGTAAAACAGGAAAACGAGCTGTTCCGAGTGTGACGGGCCAGGCTTGTGTTCAACCAGCTAACTTCTGCTTCGTGGGATAGAAACGGTGTGTGTCTGGGCTTCAGCAAACATTGACCAACATCTCAGGGTACACAGAAATACAGCTTCACCTTTAAGGACTTAGGTTTCTTACCTAACTCCTTACTTAGTGGTTTCTGTTCGTTAGCAAGTTTTATAGAGAGAAGGAGAAAAAAAAAGAATAATTTTGCTGCTGTATTCTCTTAAAAGCAGTACTCTGGCAACAAGCCAAATAATTATAGAGCCATTTTTGAATAAAGGTTATAATGGTATTACTTTGATTTTATGTGGATGTGAATGGATTATATTAAACATTAAAAATTTCCATTTTACTGCACCACAAAGGAAAGACATTGTAAAATTGAATAAATGTGAACTGCTTATAATTGCAAATACTTAACACAACGGACGGAGCTCATGGATGCTCATCTCCTGGCCTGCAAGCTGCTCTGCTCATATCCGGTTGGCGTGACAACAGTATGACAGATGTATTACAAATTGATTTCAGCAACAGCGTCCTGTGGAAATTTTAGATGGCAACAATTAGCCTTACCCTTTAGCGTTGAATATTTTCATTTATTTAAATATGCACTTGACTTGTTTGCTAAGAGCACGTTGGACACAACATCAGAATATGTTAATCATAACACAAATTCTAGAAACATTGTAGGATTATGTTGTTTGGAATTTAATTTAAATTGTGATGTTTAATCGTGTGTAAACACCCAAAAATGAGAAAAGACACAAAATTATGCCCTGTGCTGTCTGTCACCACAAACACACAAGGTTTCTCTGCTATACAGACATTATGCAAATTTAAAGACAAAAGTTGAAATCCTTATATACAATAAATTCCAAAAGAATAACAATGGAAGGGTTTATTCGATACGGATGCACCCCAGGGCTATTTTCAAACACTGTAGTAATTCTTGGGTGTTACCAACAGTTTAACCAACAGTGACAAGAATCCCCAAACTGATTGCTGATTTGGTTGCAAATTAAACACTGATTTTTCAGATACCGTGTTTTCCTCGATAAAATATGTGCATGTATGATTTGCTTATGTAGCGTTCCCCATATTAAAGCCATTCTGAGTCATACTGGGACTGTTATGAAGTGAGAAATTATTCAACTAGGGTGTTTTTTAAGCAAGTTAGCGATAAAATCCCTTTTAAGTATGCCCTTGAGTGTTACCTCCCAGAAAAGCTCGCTCCCAAATCTTGCAGGGCGACAGTAATTCCCATAGCCGAAGACCCAGAAGAGTCATCAGTAACAGAAGGTAAACATCACGAAACCAAGAATTTAGAGAGGCGGCAAGAGGGGGGGCAGGGGTGCTCTTACATAGTTAAACGTGTTTTTGAAGCAAAGTCCCCATTTGTAAATCACAGTAATCTACACGTCGTATATGCAGCCTAGCATGATCACAGATGATACTTTTTAAACGTTTTATCGCTAAAATCACTTACAAAATGTTGCATTGCTTATGCTACGTCGCGGCAGAGCTGCATCCCTGAGCACCACGTGACTCGTGTGCTTCGTGACAGCTGTGAAGCATCTTAGTAAGTAAAGTGTAGAAGAAATGGTGTATATTACATTATTACAAGTGCCACTGAACGTGTAACCATTTGAAACTTTCACCATTTGTTAAAATTTTTTATATCATGCTCCAGAGGTCAACAATAAAATTTGCATCTTCCATTTGTCCATTTTGCAAATTACCGTTTTGACTAATGCCGTGACAAGAGCTGCACTTAACAGTCATGCATAGTAAAACGCAGGCAAAGCGGGCAACGCATATCAATACATATTTTTACGTTTGTCGTTATATGTGGTGATATGTGACCATAAAGCTTTGTATTCACCACTGGGCATAAAGCATGCCTGTGACAGTTTGCGGCCAGGCCAAGGATCTTCTATTCTGCACGTTCAGTCTTTGCCCTCAAGGTCTTTTAAAGTGGGGGAGGGGGGGTCTTTGCCCTGGGTCAGCTGCAGAGCCACTGCTCAATTCCTTTCTTCAGTTCCAATAATGTGTTCCTTCATTAATGTGTGCAGTTCAGGAACCATCTCTCTTGGCCTTGTAGTTTAACTGTAAATACCCTGATGGGACCAGGCCCCCATGCGTAAAGGCTTTTTGCATCCTTTGCACTCATCGTTCATTTCTCACAAAAAAAAAAGGTCTCGTGGAGGTAATTATTCCTGCAAACAGCCCAATGTGGAGCATCAAACCAGCAAACCCCCCTCCAGATACCTCCTCCCAGCCACCCCCTCCCATGTATTAAAACTGGAAGGAAAAGTAGTCCTTTGTCCGAGGAGACCTTAAACAAAAGCGTGCCTGACTTTGAAGATGAACAACACTTAAAGTGCTGCCGCTGGATGCATTTAAAAGCTGAAAGGGCGCCTCATGCCTGTCTTGAGCTTTTGTTTCTTCTGAGTGATAATGCTCCAGAAGGTTCCTTGCCGCTGCTGAATTAGTGGGCCCGCAATGGTAACCATTTACATAGCAGCTGTAGGCCGAGCGCCGGGCTTTAATGGGCGCTCTGCATGCGTATGCGTGGGCACACGCGTGTGCCCGTGCATTCCTGCTTTTCTGTAAAAAGCATATCTGTTGACCTGTTTTTGTTTCAATGCCTCACCTAATGCAAACAGAGTCAAAACTTGCCGGACTGTGCCACATTTGCTTGGCGCTTTGAGTATAAATTTAGGGGAGGTGGACTTTGTGTTCACGACAGCCATTTTTCTCTCCCCGCCTGTGTGGCTGGTTTTTGCTTGCTGTGCAGGATATTGAGTCTGTGTGTCTTCAGCTCCGTCCTTCTGTTTAATCTACGTATTCTTTGTTGCATGGCTTGCATCTGTTCCACGGCTGCACATTCTTAGCATTCTTCATTGAGAATACTAATGTGTGGTCATTTTAGTAAACGGAAACGATTCAGTTCTCACCTCCTGTTGGAACACATTGCTGTGTTATACAGTTAAAAATGCACAAATGCACAGGACAGTCGCAAATATGTGCACAAAATCGTTTGATGTATTATTCATACATTTGCAATGGTTAAAAAAAAAAAAGTGTACCTCACAGGCTAATGACTGTACATTACCTATTATAAGTGTATCTTTATTATTATCCTTCTGGGTATCTCTTCTTGTGTTCCTCCCTGTGATTATACCCATTATATAGTGATAAAATGGCCCATAATAATGGAAATATTTAAGTCAGTTTTATATTACTTTCTGCAGTAGTCAAGGGAAAGTATTTTACCTTTAAGCAGGAAAGCAGTCAAGTGTGAGATTTGATATACATCGTAATGGGTCATGTGATTCTACTAACCGCAGGTGATGTTCTAAGAACCAGATAGCCATTTTCTTTTGGATCCTCTTCTGAGGTTGAGGCATGTAAATGCTAGTCATTTTCTCAACACTCAAGAGGACTGCTTTCAGCAGCCCGAAGTAACGCCGTACATTTGATATAAAGTCAAGTTACTCGTCTAAACGTGAGAATGCCTCTTGGTTTGGTGAAGGCCAGAATTAGGTTTTGACCCGTCCCAAATTTTGCCCACCAGTGTAGGTAAGAGACACGCTAGCATATGCTTCAGTCAGCATTTTGTTGATGTGCATTAGGCCAGGCAGAAGTTAAATGGTTGGTAACAAAACACTGTTTCTAAATGACAGGGCAGCTTTGGACTTTGGAAAGCATGTGTATTTTGCTAATTGACTGCAGTATGTCAATGACAGGTCCCTTAAATCTACAGCTCAGGACTGTACTATGTTTATTTTCGAGGCTTCAATCCTCCTCAGAAAAAATCTTAGAAAAAGTTGTGCTGTGATACTTCTAGCTTTAACTTTTTTTTTTGACACACTGACTAACATTCTCTGGATGTCATCAAATTTACTTGGAAAGAAAATTAAAGTTAGATTTTGATGATTGTAAAATTTCTTCTGGGGTTCAGTAATGGACCACGAACTACAGTGAGTGCGTTAATACAGGCAGACAATGCGCAGCAATTCATTTCTTTGATATCATATGAAGCCACATACAGATATGTATAATTTTTTATCAGTAAGTAGCAATTTATCTAAATGCGTAAAACCAATTTTTTGGAAAGCAAAGGCTTAAGATTCCATCATTTCTAAGTAATTCAGTTTGACTGTACTATAATTGCTTTGTGGGTTATGTGTGCAAAAAATCTTCTTTTTCCAGAAAATGGCCACTTTTCCATAAACTATTTTAAAAATAGTGTGTTATATGTTGCACTGGATTGCTTTTCTTTCAACAAGATCCCATTGGAAAAGAGTAGTACAAAAGCCAAATTGTTACCTTATGTTTTTATAGACTGTTTGTGCCCACTGACAGTTATAATTTGCAGAAATTGCAATGATTATCTACATTAACATACCTGACTGCAGCCATTATGCTTATTTACAATACAAAGCCTTACTCCGGATCCTTGGGACGGTTTCTTTGCATACTAATGTGTATTAATTCCACCCATGAAGATTTTTTTCTAACCCCCCTAAGCCTTTGTAGTTTCTAAACTGCAGGTAGCACATTTCCAAAAGAGTTCATTTAGTCAAGCTGAAACGTTATAGCTTTTAAACACAATAAGCCTTCTACGCAATGGCGGCTTCCATTTACCTTAGTTAAAAAAAACGTTCTTTGTGCAGCATGAATTTGAATGCAAATAAATGTCAGCCTGGTGTTTGTGATGAGAGTTTGGGTTAACAATAATACAATCCTCATTGGGTTCCCTTATGTCACATGATTAGTGTACATTTTACTCTATGTTTGCCTATTTAGCAGTGCATTTTCTGTGGGCGTTTTATACAAATATCATGTTTTCCCCCCTTCTCTACCATTCAGTCCTTCTTATCCAGGTAAAAATGTGTAGGTAAACCATTAACATACTGCAAACAGCGCCTTGTTTCAGAGGAATGTTAAAAATGTGTCTTTCACGCATGTTATGTTGTTAGTGAAAATAATTTTACGTTAAAATTTTACGCAAAAATTTAAAATGCTTATGGCTAGTGTTGTTTTATCATTGCATTTTTTCCCCAAACTAAGAAAACAGATTCCCAGGCCACTTTTAGCTTGCCCCCAGTAACACCGACAGTGACACGATGCACGGGTGAACAGCACAATGTTTGATGTCACACAAAATTAAATCGGACAACGCTGTGACAGTGAGAAATGGAAGGACACAGCTGTAGTAACTCACTGATTGGCCAACTCCATGAAGCAACGCCATAATTGTTCCTGACCACTGCCGGACACGTGAGTGCGTCTGGGTAGACTAGTGTGCAGGTAAAGGCTTAGTAAAGATTTTGTGTCCCTGACGACAGAACAGGCTAACTGTGCTCTAACTGCATTTACACGTAAGGACTGTAAGTCGACCCCATTGTCCGCCGCCTCTGTCATTAACCGTCATCGCTGCCCTTAAAAAAAAAAAAATAGCTGGCCTAAGACCCCATCACTCCTGATTATGGGTAGAGCCATTGATCCGCCCCGTGTTCAGGTGTCAGACTAAAGTTACTGACCCCATCTTCTCCTGCATGGCTTGCTGCCTGTAATTAGCCTTCACTTCAGCCATTACACTGCAGAGAGCAATGGCCAGCCCGTCGACTTCTTTGTTCCTGTGCTTTTTGTTTTTTTCCTAACAGTGACCTCGTGTTCTGTTTCCGTTCACTGCCTGTGACTTGTGTTCACATGGAGAGTAAATTTATTCGTTATGAAATATTAATACTGGTCTAATGTGTAAGCTGAATATGCACATGTGATACATATGCCGTTCAGCCAAGTCACTCTGTCACTTTGTGTTGAAAGCAGTTTTTTCAACGTGGGATTTCTATTACTTTTTTCTTTTTTTCCTGAGCACCTTATCTGTCAAAACCAAGTGTGGAATTGATAGCTGGTATTGATTATCTATAGCATTGCCTAATCTTTTCTTACCGTAGGAAGCCTTGGTGGTTTGGCCAATGTCAGAAAACGGGCAGTTAATGATGCTGCGGGCTACCTAAACTTAATACTACCATCATTTCCTCATAGCTGCTGTGTTTCTGGGATGGACTGAAAGATGACCGTAACCGGATTTTGGTTTTCTGTGATAGAAGATTCTCTTGCCACTTCTGTACACCCAGCCTGCCATTTATAGACTGCTGTTTTGTCCAGCCAGGTGAAAGAAGACTCCTTAACTCAAAGCTGAGTTTCCAAAATAAATGACTTTGCAGTTTTTTCTCTATATAACAAATACCTCATGGTGAATAATCTTAGAATGCAATAAGACAATCCCTTTATTTTTGTCTTAAAAAGTAATGGGCTTATAATGTATTTTTTGCATCTGGTTTCTCCACTGATGAGTAACTGTCTTTAATGGGGACCCATTATATAGGCAGATTATTAAGTTGACTTGGAAATTTGCTTGTAGCTATGACTGCATTTGAACTCTGTTAATGTATGTAAATTAAAAGAAGTCGGTCTTTGGGATTCTTCCTGTTTTAAGTAAGAGCGGAATCTGATGGAGGCATAATTCGGTCGGGGTGTTATCTCGGGTTGGGGAGCAGCAGGCAATGCAGCCTACCACGTAGCTGCTGGAAAAGAATCTTTTATCTCCCTCCCCCATCTCCCAGCACTGCATTAAATAAGGATGATTCATCAAGGGCTAGCATTTTATGAAATTTGTCTGTCAGGGGTCAGTGTGTTTTAAAATGAAGCGGACACTGGGGCTTCACAGGCGATGTGCTTTTTTTTTTTTCTGCGCTCTTATTTATTTTGTGGGCACGAGTCCTGGCGTATGGACGCCCGCCCAACTCAAGTTCCCTCCTCGACGTAGAAGAGGAACCACATTAAGAACACATTATAATGGACTTCAGAGGGCGATTATTATTTCCATTATAAATTAACCATGTCACGCACAGACTCTTTTGAGACTCTGTAAAAGGACAACACTGCGTGGTAAATGTGGTCATTAGTACAAAGGGTGGCACATTATTGCTTTAGAGTATATATGGTGTTGGTTAAAAAAAGGCCAAATAATTTGCATAATGTATGCACAAAGAAAGATTTTGCATTCACTGAAACAGTGGTGTGGTGATTAAGAGCTAATTTATGTCTTTGAAAACTGCTGGGATCCACTTTAGAACTTGCAATTATAACCAGAGGCACCTGAAACAACAGTCTTCTTCACCAGTCAAGTGTTCTTTTTAGAAATTAGCACAGATTGAGGGTAAAAGTAGAGTCTTTTATCGTGATATTCCCGTGTGTTTTTGTGCTCTCGCCGTTACGTGTAATTGTACAACGTTGTCTTTTCCTTTGAACTCCCCATCATTGCTTGACATATTCAACATGATAAACAAAACAACACTGCTTTTTGTACATCAAGATAACAGTATCGCACAGACGACCTTGGCGTTTCTTCAGTTATTCACTTTGGTCTAAGTTGTTCTTGATCAGAAAAACACACATATTTGTAAAAGTCTACATATGCTTTAGGAACTGAGTCAGATCATCTGCATCTGCCAAACACAGTGAATGTTGCTCAGTGCAATCCTACAGCATCTTTTAGTGCAGTGCTGTCACATGCCAGTCACACCTGTTCACACAGTTGCCTCTTCCTGGCAACATTTACAGTACCAGTTAGTGTAGCTATCACCTGGAGGACAGAATGCTGCAGATTTGTCGGTGAAGGGTTCAGGACGTGTTTGTGTCTGTGGGTATTTTGCATGCTTCGTCCTGCGTGTGGCCTTTGAGCTTCTTTTCAGGGAAATCGCAGCCAGCACAATGAGAATAATGTCATGACCAGCCCGTTGGTTTACAGACGTACGGCAAATGCAAATGCCGCAGTGAAGCCAAGTGTGTTTGTGACATTGAGATTACTCATCTTTTACCTTTTGCAACGCTTTAAAAGGACCTGTTGTCTTTTTCCTCATATAACTTGGGGACAAGGCTGCAGCACTGACATTACCCACAGTCCCTGCCATCTTTGCTTCAGGACATGAACTGAGCACTGGCAATAAGGTAAAACATGGCTACCCCTTGTTATTGGACTTCTGTCGAGGCCTCGTCTTTAGCGTGTCGGGCTGTAGAGCCAAAAGCACAAAGCATTCCACCTCCAAGACGTGAAGCTAGAACAGGTAGATGCAGTGATTGGGCTGGACTGGCACCCGGGTTGCTCCAAGGCACTGAACATGTTCCTGCTTTTCTCCCACGCCAGACAGGGCGTCACGCTCCATTTGGTAAAAGAAGCCACGATCTCTGCGGGGCTCCCACAAGTCGCGGGCGAACAAAATGTTCCTGTGGGTTGGAGTGCCGTATTTGCATTTTGATGGGATGTTATCAGGTAATTAATGCACCAGTCAAAATGTATTACCTTGGCAGTGAATTGAAAGGTTCGTTATGAAATCGGTTTCACTCCAGGATGGGCTTTTTCTTCTGGGTAGGCGTCTGACATGTTGTTCTTGGCATGTTCAGCCCGTGGTGCTGGCACTGGGGGATGCCGCTGTGGTGAAATTCATTGCTTAACAAGGGCATTCACCATAAGTGTTCTTGTGATAATAAATATATACATCAGGGCAGCTCACGGCTTGTCAGTTTAATTGCTTCTTGTGCTCCTTAACAAACCAATCTTAATCAGCCCAGTCCGTGTTATGAATAATTTAGGCATCAGAAGATTTCATGCCTAATAAAAATGTACCAGATTTATAAAACCTTGGTGTATTGTTTATAGGAAACAGGCTGGCCACTCAAGGCCTCTGATTACTGGAGAGCAGAGGGAAGGGTAGTGCATAGCCCATTCAGGCACGTTGGGGGGTGTTTTTGTGTACAAACAGCTGTGTGTCCTGCTGCCCGTACTTCTCCTCATCTCCACCAAGGGCCACCCTTCAGCCACGCTCTCTTCCCCTGAGCATCAGGAGGGAATAATGGGAAATTTGAGCATGCTATGAGATTAAAGCTAAGAATCAATGGTGTGCAAGCAATCATCATTTCGGGAAAACATTCTTTCATCTTCCACCCCCCCCCCCCACAAAGCTAACAGGGATTCATGTCACAACATCTATGTTGCTTTTATCACGCTGTAATAATTCTGTAGAAATGACAATGTTTGTAGTCTATTTCTGCTATCATGGTGAATTTATGTTTCTCCTATCTCCTAGATTGGCTTTTAGTAGGTTTTCTCTCCACTTTCCTGAAATCCATTAAGGGATGCATATACACAAAACAGCCTTGTCCACATATCCTCTCTCTTGCCAGGCTTTTGATCAGTGGGAACTATATTGTGGTCCTTGACCTTAGCAGCTCACCACGCGTGGAACAGATTAAATCAGAACAAAAACAGTAGTGGGGTGAAGTTACTGCATTGTGAATATATTTAATTTCTTGACATTTAATGCTGTAAATGTTTCCCTTAACCTCTTTCGTAGAATTGATGAGTCTTTGTATCTCCCCAAAACCAGCGGTACACACACAAGGCCGAGAGCCTGTTAAATTCCATTTCATTCTCCTTTGAAGGTTACTCCTTTTACAATGTCAAACTGAAAGGTAATTTACCAAAAATACTTAGATGGGGTATAATAAGGAAACATTTTAAAACAAGCTGGACTCTTTTTTCCTCATCTAGGGAACACAACACAGGTATCTTTTATGCATAAGTTTCAGTATCTACCTTTGTGCATTTACACAACAAGGGGGAACAAGATGGCGTCGCTCAGGAAGGCGCGATCTTCACCCTGTCTGTTCAGCTGTCCGTCAGAGCTGCGCAGGCGGCAGCAAACAATACAACATCCAGGCCAATCACCACCCCGCAGATGGACTGTCCCACTCCTTTGTTCTTGTTCAGGTTAATAGAAATTGAGGAGATGGGCAGCGGAAAAGCAGTGCAATTTTCTGCTATTTAAGCTTGGTGAAATGGCACTCTTCAGGATGCAGTGAAAAGTATGAAAGTGTAATAGGCATTTTAAAAGTAGGAGTCTATAGAGCTGCTTGAGGGATTCTAAGATTTAGGCATGCATCGAATTGGGAATGAGATAATCAGCATTGTGAAATTGAAACCTGTCTGCTGCTCCTGGTGCAGCTTGCCCTCTTACAGACCAGTGATTTGTAACACTCATCTTCTTCAAGCAAGGCAACCTTCAAGATTATCCGCAACTGTCAATAGTAATTGCCAAAGTATTTTATTACCCATACACACACGTGAGTGCACGCACGCACACACGCACGCGCACAGAATATTATAACCAACAGCTATCCTAGTCTCATCTCAAAAGAAAGGACTTGTGTGTGGATTATAATAATGTTTGGCTTGCTTTATCTTTTGTCTAAGGGCAAATCCTGTTCGTCCTTCTTCTGAGCTGATGGTCTGTTAGCCAGATACATCAAGTCACATTGTGTTTTTTTTCTTTACTTCTATAAAGGTAGAGGGAGGAAGAAAATGTTTTCAAAAGCTGACAGACTTATTCTAACTGATGTTTGTTAATTGCCGCAAAAATGATGGCAGAGTTAATTACATTTAAAAATGAGATACTGCTATTAGACAAGAGGAGCATATTCTTCAGTTCCCCTGTAGCTATGCAAACCCCCCGAAAACCTTGCACAGCCCTTTTCAAAGAATGCAGTGTTTCATTATTTTAATTATTGCTTATTATCATTGTCTGTTTATATATTTTTGCCTGATTTTGCCACAGGTTAAAGCCCATTATTTGCCTCTGCCTTCCACATGTTGAATTCTTCCAGTTCCCTAATGATAATAAAGGATGATGCCTCATTTTAATACAGTATTATTTTCTGAATAGTGTAGCCCTCAGTGTAAGAGGAAGGGGGGTATTTGCAATGCAGGTTAGAGCTGTCTTACTTTAGCTGTTTTAGTACAGCTACATTTCCTATCCATACAGACAGAGGCTTAAAGTTTTAATCAGAATAATGGGCGTAGTGGCTGACATTGTGTACAATATTAGATTAAGCGAATGGCTGTTGGTTGTCGAGCAACTAGCAGGTAATTTTAGTGACGTGATGGCGCGGCCGAGCGTGTGTGTGTGTGTGTGTGTGTCCCTCCCCCCACAGCACAGTTAGCACTGGTAAGTGAGCAGTTCTCTGCATCATTCACTCTCTCGGCCTGATCGAAGCCTCAGCTCAATAGCACTAAACCAGCTAGCGTTTGAAAGATTTGTCTTACAAAACCTTGAAAACTGCTCGGAACGTCCATACATTGATTTTTGTTGCTGGGAGCCTCCTGGGCTTTGATGTAAAGGCAAGCCTGGCGCATAGGTGAAGAGGCCCCTATCCCCGTACCTCCTCCTCTACCCTCCCCTCAACGGCCAAGGGGAACAGAGGAGGATTTCTGTTAATAGCCAGGCCAAAATAATTAGCAGACGGCGGGGCAAGCGGGCACGGTCAGCCCCTGGTGCTGCCGGCCTGCCGGGTTGTGCCCTCAGTATTGACATTTTTCCAGCAAACATGACAGCGTCTGTGAAAACAGTCAGTCCTCTGTGCTCTCGTTTTGACTTCTACCCCGAAACCTGGTACCATGTCCTTCTTCAACAATTTATTATTTTTTTATGTTTTTTTTTTTTCGGTTTGATAATTTTTAATAAAGTTAAGATATTAAAATAGCTGCAAAGTAAATTGACATATTAATCTGATTATCTGGATAGCAGTAATTCAGGGACACTTGATAAAACTGAAGAAAATTTAACTTTGTACATTTCCAAAATGACAGAAAATGTGGAGCCTTTGAACTTACTTTCCCTGCATTAAAAACACTGAACTGTAAGATAACGATCGTAATTCCATTCCTAATAAGAAAATATTAAATTTATGGAATGAATAAGAAAAACTGGACAGAGCTGGCTATTTTTATAGTGTAACTAACCAATATAACTAATATTTTGTCATGCTGTCAGTGAAGCTTCAGTATGGGCATGCTGCCTAACATTTATTGTTATGGTACATGCTGATATTTTCCATTTTTGACTAGGGGCACACATTGTAAAGGGTGTTGCTCTCATGACTGCCTCCTGTTAGTCATCTGAAGCCATTTTAAAGCTCCCTGACTGAGGCAGTGACAACAAACACAACGCTCACATTCTGTTGTGATACACGCCAAAGACAGCTGTTTTAAAGAGATTAAAGCCGGTTTAGAATGAACAATAAAAGGGAACAACTGCGCCGCTTGGTTGTACCGTGACCCGGCAGCTGTACGTAAGAGTTTTCATTTCAGGCGTCCCAAACAGAAGCTGCGACTTTTTTTATTTTTTCCCCTCCTTCTCCTTCCTTCTGCGCCTCCTTTCTCGTGTCTTTGATGTGATAAGGAAGTGTTAAATCAAAGCGAAGTCTAATTACACATCTTGGGACTGGCTGCTTTAAAGGCATTGTTCCTGCGGTTCAGACACAGGCACGGGAGCGGCGCGTCCCCCGGCGAAGCAGGCAGGCTGGCAGCTGCCAGCGTGTGCCACCTGCCGCACGTCACCCCATTAGCATAATCATCTCTCTCACAGATGGAAATAATGGTGTCATGCACCTCTGTGTAATTGCTACTGTCATAATATATGCCAGATTATTCTGTTGTGTGATTAGGCCCTTCGAGTAGGGGTTCGGCGTCCAATTTGCACACAAGTACCTTTGATCCAAGGCCTTGAAATGTACTGGTGCATGGACATTAGTCTGCTTTTTAAAGGCCCACAATGACCATAATGTGACTGTTAGCAATGCAAATCAAAAATGGATTGGCTGGCGTTGCCCACAGTTGAGTTTTTTATTGTCATTGCTTACTTTGTGGAGCATTCGTACGTGTGTGCTTCTTATTATGTAACCCAGTATTATTATGTACATGCTTATCTTTTACACGAATAACCATAATTTTCTTCATTTTTCACAGAAGCCAATATACCATAAACCGGTATATTGAAAAAATTATTTGGAGTAAAAAAAAAGGGGGGGGGGTAAATAGAAATTGCGGCCTTATTACAGTTTCATATAATTAGACCACTTCCTTGTCCCTCACATGGCTCGTGTGGCAGGCAAATGAATAGACTGTGATTGGGGGTTGGTGGGGGGTGTGGTCAGAGACATGCAGGCAGCGCAAAGCCAGGCTGTTGACCACGGCCACCTGAGGATGAGTGACAGCCGCCTGGGCCAGTGTCAGCTGAAGGACACTCTAATTGGGCAAGACCCTGGAAGGGAAAGACAGGTCTGCACAAGCAGCACGCAAATCCGACACGAGTGTGTGTTTCAGTGCGCCGCAATGCACCCTGCTTACTGACATCTCGTGGCAGCAGTGATCTGCAGTATTTTGCAAAGGTAGCAAAAATTATACAGTCTCTAAAGTGCCATAGTTCTCTTCCCATCGCCACCCATGCCCCCCCAGAATTTGAAGAACATTCCGTCGATGTCAGTGTCTAGCTGCTACCGGCTTTGACATCCTGTTCACTCACGCACCGCGTTTTGGATTGACACAGGACTCGCTACACTTCCCCTCTCCAAAGGTGTATAATAAATTCCTAACAATCCTCCTTAATGGTTGTGAGCAGGAGGAAAACGTACTGCCTTTTTAAAATAGCTGTGTCTTAGACCACCATTGATTAAATGTTAACTGATATACTCCAGTTGGCAATCTTGTTACGGCTTCCAGTAGGTGAGATAGACAGTTTAGGGTCCCAGATGATCAATATTACAGATAAAGATTTCATCCATCAATGAGCTCCCAAAACAAAAGGTGTCTGTTACCTGATTAGGCCAGCAGGGAGATCACCCCCTTCCCTGTTGGCAGATACCGCGCTCAAGGTTGAAAGTCGATTGGCTACAAACGTAGCACATGTAATTACAAACCCAAACAGTATCACAGATAACATGCCTGTGACTTAGCTGGAAAGAAAGGTTAATCTCCACATCCGTTCATTGAGAGGGTATCTTATTTTATATATTTATTTGCTCAAGTCCAATTTCTGCGTTAAACCCATGGCCACACGTCTTTGGAGCCTGAGCTAAAACGCAGCACATACCAACGCCAGCCCAAATGATGGAATCAATGTGGGAACAGCCACTGCTGTTGGAGTGTATCAATAAACGTTCCTTTGTTTTCTTCTGAATGGATAAGTGTTGCAGTTAAAAGTCCAATGGATCTCTTAATTGAAAGCTAATTTTAAATCAATGAGGGGAGTCATTTAAATATCGATCTTCTCCTACAGCTCAAATTGTTAACATTTCCCCCTACTCTCCCCCCCCCCCCTTTTTTGTAACAACTCTGTTTAGATGTGATCAATAGCTCACAATCAGTGTGCAGTAAATAAATAAATAAATAAAATTTAAATGACAGTAGCCACAAACGATTGTGCCGAGCAATTATGTCGTTATCATATCATTGTCCCTACAGTCAGGTACAAGTGAAGGATTTAAAGTGCACACTGAGTAACTCGTTAATTTTGTATGTAATATATACACGCACTGGTCATTTACATTAAATTAACCATGTAAATTTTGTCATCAGTGCTATTAGCTTTTTTAAGTTACATTACTAATTTACTAATGTTTTTTACTGAATATATCTTTGATCACAGTGTGGTAGAGGAAGAGAATATCTAAAATAAAAAAAAAATAAATTAAAGTCTCCGTCAACAAGCATTAATAATGAGACAAAAAAATGGAAGGTTTAATGTGTGAGATGCATGCCAGTGTTTCTGATGTTTTTTACTTCAGTTGAAGGTGAAGTTGAAGCTATAAGTTTGTACAAGTTTAAAATACAAAGTGCTCATCAGCGTGGTGGGAATATTGCAAGTTCTTGTAAAGAGTCCGGTCACACTGATGGGAGGAAACGCCTTCTGATGATTCTCTCAGTGAGGTGGTGCTTGCTGGAAGCCCACACCTGCCTCTTTGTTCAGATGAAGGTCTTTCACTGCAGATTGAAACCCATGTGGTGTTATTTGCATGTTAAAGATGACATTTTTGCATGCTTATGTTATGCACTGGAAAGCAAAGACAATGGAGTGAACGCCATGTCAATGTGTAAGAGTTGCAGGTGATACCTTTGGGCTCTGCTGGGATCACCCAGCATGGTAGGTCATACGTGGCTTTAGAAAAGGCTGAAGATCAGAAACAAAAACCCAAACGCACGATTGGAGCAGTGAAAGTAATTTTGCGCAATACTTGTTACTCTCATTTTTTCTATTACACAAATTGGGAGGGGAAAAAAATCATCAGTTTTTTTTTTTCCACAAAATGGCACATACAGCACACAAGCATTTTTAAATTTCCCATTAAATGTGTGATTTTAAGGATGAGGATCTTGTGCAATGCGCATTCCATAAACAGAGAGTAAAATCATGTTTTTAAAAAATTCTTTCCTAATGATGTCACCCATGTTTGTACAGAAGAAGAAATTAAGCTCTCTTATTAAAATGACACGTTGACAGGAGAAATGGTTTTGCAATTACGCTCTCATTTTCAAACAACTACCGTGAAGCCTATCTGGCAGCATTTGCTATTGTGGTGTTTTTTTTTTCTCTCTCACTTATTCTGTATTCTGATATGAAAATGATTTTGGCTCTTTTTTTTCCATTTTATCATATCCAGTCAAAAAACAGACAAGTCAGGGGAAACACAGCACCATCCATACGGTGAAAGCCACATCCTTCCTTTTCAAAGAAAGCACAAGGTGAAGCCATCTTTAAAAAAAAAAAAAAAGGAGGCAACATTGTCCTGACCTGAGGATCAGCATGACGGGAGTGTGTTTGTGGCCCTGTATGTATATGGGTCTCACATGTGAAGCGCATGTTGCCAGCAGAGCTTTTGAGATGTGACAGATAGATCTTATTTGTCTGATAGAGTTGACCAGGGAAATGGAGCTACAGCTGGTTACTTCATTAGGTGCTTTCATTGATTGAACCCTGCTGAAGTGATGCAGCAGGCTCCTCCGATAACTGCTGGTAATAGAACGAAATGAATTCTTATCACAGAGATTGGAAAGGCCATTAACCCTGGCCTCCAGTGCTTTTTAGAAGTCACAGACAGGAAGCAGTGCGGCAAGCAGGGGAGAGCCGGGTTCAGTCTGCTCTCAGGGTCACGTTGGAGGCGGTGTGTGAAATTTCCACCCCTGTTGGCTTCTGTGCAGATGAAACGGCAACGGAACCAGCTGTTTATAATCAGTGCCAAATAAATACTGTGGAGAGAATAATAATGATACAAAAAAGCAGAAGGATGAAAGTGGATTGGAATCCCTTTAAATTATTTTCAAATACACAATAAGCCCTTACCTTCGTGCCTGCTGACAATGTCTTTTTCATCTGAATGCCTCGGGTCATCGAAATCCGAAAGACGCAATATGGGAGTCATGAAAGTGACAAGGAGAGTGGGCTTGTGTGGAGGAACCTTTGAAGATGTCTTCTTTAAAGCTCTGGGTTTGTTGTTGGAAGTTATGGAATGGAAACATCATCTCAAGTGTGAGGTTAAAACTAAGAAGTTAATTTTTTGTTCTTTTTAAGTAGCAGAAAATGATCCAGTTTCAGTATAAATATTTGAAATTTATGGACACCAGAAGTTTATTAGGAGTTGCTGTAGATGTTAAAAACACTGAAAGGTACCTGACAGAAGGTAGAAAGGGGAGATTTTCTCAGTGCTGAGGATATGCTAAACAGCTACAACATAGACCCGTAACCTGCCTAAGTGACAGTGGCATTCAGACAGTTCTTTCCCCTCATGTCATATTTCCCTCTATGTGTGAAAGTCTTTGACATTGCCACTCTTAGCAGTGTGTTGTTACAGTTAAAAATGACTGTTAAAAAATTAATAATGATAACAGTAGGTGTCACAGGGTCAAAGTGTACTTTGTCCACCAACCACATCCTGCCCACTTTGGACTGTATGCCATGTTCATGATCATAATCACCTAGAGCAGTCAAGATGTCTCTGCCTTCATAAACTTTACTAATTTCATTCCTAATACAATCAGCAGATTACTTGGATGTTAATTGTTTCAGCAAACACTTTGGGGGAATAATATAATTCTCTTTTTTGTTACAAGGTAAAATTGTTGCTCAGCTGCAATAATATTTTTTTACAGTAAGCAGGATACATACAGCATTAACGTGTACAATTAAAAGAAAAAATAAATGTCTTCATTTTCAGCAACCTGTCTATTGCTATGCTTGCACATCCCAGCATATCACATTCAACAGCTTGTACAAATGAGTAATCTAGTACCACGTTAAACTTCATGAAGGCATTTTACTGTTCTTTAACAGGATCTTATTGCTTTGGGTCTGTTGGATGTACATTAGAACCATTAGAACAAGGACACCCAGGAAGGTGTTTCGTTTGTTACTACAAACCAATCAGTACTGATTGGGCTTCAAAAATTTTACTGAGTCCATTTAATTTTAGACTAACTATACTCATATTCAGCAGAACTTGATCTGTAAGAATTGGAACCCAAGCCATGGTTTTGGTTTTCTTTTCATTAAAAACAGTTTTGGGCTGGATGTTTGTCAGAAAATGCTTAATAAAGTATAGCTCATAGTAAAAGACAATGCTTGAACTGTAAATGTGAAATACATGGTTCTGCTTTTGTCATGACATTGGTACTGTCTCTGAGAGAGGTGCTCATGTGCACATTTTAGTTCTAAGATGTTACCCCAAGTTCAAGTTCTCAATGAATTAATGGTGGGGGGACATCAAATGACAGTCTCTGTAATGATTTGTTTATACAGGCTGTACTCAGTATCTTTTTTTAACATGCTTGGCTGAAAAGGCCCCTCACAGCAGCACTAGAAGCACCAGAGTAGAAGGCTACATAGCATCTCCATATTCGACATAAGAAGAACACACAATCTCAGAAAGACTTACCTGTGGTTTATGCTGCTGTTAGGAGTGGTTCGAAAAGCAGGGCGTTTGTGTTGAAATGCATATTTGAACATACGTATTAAACAATCTTTCACAATGGCTATATTCTTGGAATTTGGGATTTCAAAATATTACTGCGGCCCTTGGAACATTTTCAGTAATAATCCCTTCTGCTTAGAGTAGCATAATATAGGTTAATGCTGAGGCACTTGGACATGTCGTCAGAAATCCCCGCTGAAATTGAATATGTAGAACAGGGTTGTATAGCTGCTTTAGTGTCTCTGCTGCTTGCGGGCTTAGCTGTGTGAAAATGGGGCCGGCATCTCTGGGCTGATGTTTAGTATTTTAGACATGGTACATTAGCGGCATCTGGTTAAGATCTAAATGCTTGTTAAATACGCTGAAATTTGGGGGGGAGGGAAAAAATTTGGGGGGCGGCAGGGAATGGCGACTCAACGGCGAAGGTTATTATCCTGAAAGTATTACAACTGGCCCTTAACTAAGTGGAGCGCGGGATAGGGTTTCAAAGATTCTTTCAGATCGGACAGCAAAATGAAAAACACCAGCGTGAAGGGTCTCACATCACAATGGGAGCCGGCCCCCGGTTCTCCGGGAAACCTGAGGACCCTGGAACTGGAAGGAATGGCTGTTTCACACCTGAGCATTGGGACACTTTGTCATTTTGTTTGACACAAGCAAGGAGCTATAATGTAATCCATGAAATGAAAACTTTGCCTACGGTTTGCAGTTACCGCAAATATTAATAACAGCTGTAGCTGCCGAAGCGGGTTTTGATGCAGTTTCTCTTCAGGTGCGTGTTTCAATCGAGGCTGCCAATTTTAAACAAAACTCAGAGAGCATCACTAGAAATGACACCAAGCGTGACGCTATGCTGCAATAAGGAGCCACACTGGAGTTGTGTGGAAGGAATTAGCACTGAAATCGCAACTGAGTAAAACACACCCTGATACATTAATTAATTTCTCAGCTCATATAGCCTTTGCAGTAAAATACACAATAGGTCAGTTTTTCTACTGGGCAGATAAGGCCCGACCTATAATGTTATTGTCCCCAGGGGTTATGGAAAAGGAAACTGGCGTTATCATTAGCCAGCCGGCAAAGCACAAGCCTGCTTTCTGATGAAAATGAAGTTACTGCTCACCGCACGAAATTGTCTGTTCTACTTGTAAACTCTTTGTAGATCTTATCGTGGCTCTTAACCAATCAGTCATTCTCGATGACGGAGAAGTCAACCTTGGTGTAAGATGGCGTTTTTCCTCGTTTGTTTGATGTGTACGTTAATTTTTTTCTCTTTTCTTATACAGTGTGTTTTAGCTTTTGGCTTTACATTTGCATGTGATTAAAACCTGTTCATTCTTGTGTAACTTGTGGGCCTTTTTGGTAATAAACATTCTTCACCTTTCCCAGCCTGATAGCCACAGTGCTCTGCTTTAATGTTGGGACCATCTCACATCAAAGAGAGTCCCACTGGGTTGAGAAAATCACATAAGGAGGACAGTTTGACCTCCAAGGGTTATTTGTTTGTGGTTTGGTGAAGGCCTGTAAAGTTACGTCCCCCCCCCCCCCCCATCCACCTACCCTCTTTCCCCAAGTACGGCTGTTAGCGATTAAACTGATGGTGAAGTCTGTGCCGCAGTCTCTCCCGGCCGCTGACACGCTGCCTTCTTCGTATTCAGATTACTCAAACTGTTGCTAGGGTCAGGCTGAGGGCAGACACCACGGTGATGTATAGGAAAGCACGTCTGGGAATTTCTCTCACTCTTGAAACACATACCAGAAGAAGAACCAGAGCACCCTGGAAAAAAAAAAAAACTGTCTGATGAGACCCAGATGACGGCCGCTCTTTTTACTACCTTCATAATTTGCCTTTTTTCTTTTGCTTGACACACCATGTTTTATTAATGCATTCCACGATAGCCTTAAAAATTTTATTCCCCCTCGAGGTAAAGACACTCGGTAGCACTTTGACACTTCATTTCCCAGCCAAGGGGAATGGGTCAGTAAATCCAGCTAACGGAACCGTGGGCAGATTCTCTGGAAGATGAGCCGGGGGGTGCATGGAGCTAAGACAAACGCTAAGTTGTGGTTGTGACTGAAGGTGGGTGGAAGGTGTCTTATGGGATGCGAATGATAGCCACAGCAGGTGGTGTGGGTGAGGGAGGGTGTTCATCAGGTGCAGCTTGTCACTCTGCCCTGAAGTCTGTCACGGTAACCGAGCATCACTGGTGCGTGAGTGTGGCATGACCTGTGTTCTGTGTGTTCACAGCTTCCGGTCACTCTCGACATTTGCCCCATAGCATGTTGGGGAGTGATCGGTGCCGTTTCTCCTCTCACTAGAATTTAGGGTAAACCGAGTTGAAGCCGCTACCCATCCGTTCTCCATTATGATGTTATCCCACCCCTCTGATGTTTAATTTAGTAAAGATTCTGGAAGAGTCGAGAAAATCGAATGCAAGCCTTTTTTGCAAGAACATATTGTTGATCATGACCTTGTATTTTTTTTTTCTTTTTCCTAGCTGTGTTACAGAAGACAAAAAGGCACAGAAATACTTACCTTTGAAACAAGTGATTCAATTTGTGCAGCTTGTGTGTCTTTGTGTGAACAACAATGCCATATCGGTGCGCTGTTTGCGCGTCTTTAAAGGGGCCCCTCTGGCCTCATCCAAACGTGCGTAGGCACACACACGTTTCGCACACACGCTCGCTGTACCTTTGTTGCCAAATGAATTAGAATATACCGACATCGCAAAAGAGCCAAAAAATGCCATTTTTTTTTTTCCTGCACACAGCTGCGAGGAATGGCAGGGGGATATTTCATTCTGTTGTCAGAATATTATTAATAAAACATCAGGACTAGAGTGCGGCACAATTTCTCCTTTCAATCACTCCCAGCATCTGCCATGAAAATTTCATGCCGTATATAATTTCCACTTAATGCATTGCACTTAAAATGTCTGGACCAGTGCTGCTCTTGGAATTTGAAAGGGTTAATTATATAAGGTTCTGCGAAGCTAGCCTACTGCTTACCAAACAATGACTTGAGTGATTGTATGCAAATGTGCCTTTGACCTTTTTGCCACCTCGTGGTCAATTTATATGGTTATTAAGGCTATATAAATTGATGAGCAGCACGCTTTGACCGCCATTTTCTCTACATCTCTTCTTGTAATTCCTTGCAGGTCTGAGGGAAAACATTATATTTATTTTTTAAATTATATTTTATATATATTTTTTGGGCTTTGGTGGAAGCGGCATGTGTTGCCGGGGGAGTGGGTGAGCCTGGTTATCTGCCGTTACTCAGACTACTAAAAATTCATTAAAACGTGACATCAGCACAGTGAGAGACAAACGATCTCAGGATGAAAGGGAACAGTGGGCCTTTCAGGGATTAGCGCCACACATCCCCGACCTAGCAGCTAACAGCATAAACAGATTAATCCACTCGCAGCATAGCTAAAATACACAGAATTATTAAACAAGGGGGTGAGCCACCACAAAGATTTCCATGTAATCTGTCTAGTGCTAACATTCTGGAGAGGTGTGTGATGTTAATGCCAAAAGGAGAAGCTCTGCTTCTCAAATTGCTAGCAGCACTCCCTTATAGGACACTTGGACAGAAAGGGGGGATTTTATTATTTTTTTTATTTATTTGTGTATTTATTTATTCGTGTATTTTCTTCAACCGACATCCAGTTTGGATGTCGGTTGAAGAAACGCAATTTAAATTGGCAGTTTGTGTATGTTTTTCCTCTACCTGAAGTTATACAACATATTATTTGAGTGCTAAAGTCAGATTCTGACTTGTGAATGTCCTAATTTTAACAGGCAAATTGCAGCTCACATGGCGAGGTGTGCCTTACAATGTTTCTCACAAAGATTGTGTGTGTGTGCGGTTTTTCTCTCACAGAGGAACCAGTCGAGGACACTGACGGACCTCCTCGGACCGCCACTCTGGCCTCAACTGACGAGAAGGATGCCAGCGAGAAAGATGGCAAGGAAGGAAAGAAGGCAGAGAGGGAATCCAGTAAGCGTGCCGACGTTGGCCCTTCACTTGCTGCTCCCCCCCCCCCCCCCCCCCGTCCTCCATGTTCCCTCATCTTAAGCTGCCTGGCCGTTGCGGTTAATAATGGCTGCGTGTGCTCGCTGCACGCAAGTCCTATCGCTGACCTCTCGCTGACCCGTTCCTAATCATAACCATCTGACAGCATGGATGCGGATAAGTTGGAGAATATTACAGAATGACCGACGAGATTATTTTTTAATCAAATTGGTTTGTGCACACATAATTTTAAAGCTCTTTTTATTAATCTTTGCTGTACCTGTGATTCCTCTCATGATGTATTAATTTTCTACAGGAGCAGGATTAGGTATTACTTGTATGTATGCTTTTTTCTCCCATAATAGTATAGCACTCTAACCTTTAAAATTATTTCACGTTTTTTCCACTCCTTTTATGTTACGTCTCACACAGCCTTTTTGTCAGAAAGCATTCCTCTCGAAGTAGAAAGATGGAAAATCTGCATATATTTGTAAATGGTAATATGTTAACAAGAGCAACAATGCATAGTAACGAACCTATGTACAACTTGGACGTGAGCCTAAAACCAGCATCTGGCACAGATACTTCAGGCTTTGCTGTATTTGATTTGGCAAATAGAAATTCATACTCGCTTTTATGTATGAGATGGAAATCCGTGGTCAAAATGAATATTACATTTGATCTTTTTATTGCATAGTATTCCTAGCTACATAATATGGGGCTCAATGAAGCAGAAGAATTGCTGAAACAGGTTGGAGCCTATTAGTTTAGGTAGTCATCTGTCTTTTAACCATATCTCCATGACAGACCATCAGAAATCAGGCTGCTAGTCAACGTATTTGTGCTCCCCAGGACATAAAGCATCATTTAACATTGAGGCGAGGCTGCAGATCTCGGCTGAAGAGATTTTTTTTCTTTCTTTTAAATTTTGTTTTGCTAAACAGAGAATCCTGCCATTTTAATGCATTCGGTCGTGAACAAAAGGTAGCACTTTTAACTACAAATAAGCATCCAAGAGGCTTAGCAGTGCTTTGGGTTCCATTTGTATTTCACATCTGAGGTTGTAAAACATGTCATAAATTGTTGAGTATGACGCACAGATGCTCCCCTGTCATGTGGGATTTGTTTCACCTCCTTGAGGGTCACAGACAAAAAAATCAGTCAAGTGAAAAGCAAAGATTACACTATGAGCTGTTTGAGAAACATTCAGTTTTCAGTTAGGAAGTTTCGTTTTAGTCCTTGAGCTTAAAAAAGGGGGCTGTTTTCTTCAAATTTTTGTGATCTCTTACCTCATTTACATTGTCATTTTAATCTAGTGTCACTTTAGATTAATTATAATCCAAATTACATTTTCCATGCAAATGTACTAATCTGGATATAGTCCAGATTACTTAGTGGTTCAAATGGATGTTGCATGTCACTGCAGTAGCTTAAAGGAACATTTTACTAACAAAATAAACACAAGCAAGGATGAAAATTAGCTGTCATAACCGTTAAGAATATTACCAGCCTTGACTGAAATCAAGAGGGAAGTTAAGTCATTGTTCATAAAACTAATTTTCTTTTTTTAATTTCTTTTACAATTTAAATAATACAGATAAGTGAAATGAAATGTAATGTATGCAAAATACATCAAATATTTAATATTTCAAATTATACTTTCTCATTGAGAAATTTCTTGCACGTGTCCACAAATTAACTGGATTAGAAATTACAATTGTTCAAAATTTTGGTTGTCTCAGAAATCATATTTAAATATTTTTAATAACCATCAGCATATTTCAGTGTAAAGCCAGTGGCCGTGAAATGTGTGTTGTAACTAATTTGTCAAATATGACATCCACGGATATGTTTGTTGGCCTATGTGGAGAGTCGGTATGAAGTAAATGTTGCATGTAGTGAACTGGGTATGTTTTGTTGCACTGGAATCTAGAGTTAAGAATATGGCTTTCAGATGTTATCTGTAGAGTTACAGGACACACAGATGGTTAACCTTAACCAGTGTCCTTGTAAATCAACAAATATGCCCAACTGCTCTCACAGCAATGCCATTTATGGCTCTATATCCTTACCTGTAATGTTAAGCCTGAAGTCCTGTAAATTGAACAGTAAATTCAGCTTTTGCTAAGAGACTCCAGTTTAAGTTTGCCTCTTTCTAACGGATGCCTTTTCACAACCAATGGTTAAAGATTATCCTGTGACAATTCAGTTTAAAAATGTAAGGTTGATAGCTCGTTACAATTTATTGTATGTACTATTGTACTCACATAAAATGTGCTGCATTACTGAAAAAAAAACATATGAACATAAAAATCTGAAGAATTCTGGACATTAATAGCTAGTATTTAAAGGAAGTACAATGCTCTTTTGAGCAGAAGAGAAAGAAGTTCATGATTCAAAGACTGCTTTTGAACAGAGTAAAAACAAGATTTTACATTAGAAATTCTTCAGCCCTTAAAGCCACAAGATAATACTATAAGATGAGGGGAAAGCCTTTGACAGCTGTAAATAAAGATAGGTTGTGAGACCACCAGTCTCATTTCTGCAATGCAAACATCTTGGATGTCATAAATCACCTTTTGATTTATCCAATCAACCATGGTCCAGCTTTTTTAAGGCACGTGTCATTTGAAGGCGACTGGCATCGCAGCTATTTTATCTATTGCTTTGATGCAGCGCATTGCATCTCAGGACAAAGAGGAACAGGACACCGTCATTGAATGTGAAGGAGAGATTTAAACATAATATGTGGGACAATAACCAGCAGGTCCAGTGTTCCACACTACTCGGTCTCTTTGTTCTAGTGTCGCTACAGTGGGATGCTATAGTCTGGGCGTAGGTCAAATGATTCTACTGCACGGGGTGATTATGGCTCTACAGAGGAGGAAAACACATCCACCTTTATTCTTGGCATTCTAAGCAGTTACTCCTAACATGATTTTGAAAAGACCACCCTGATTCCTTTTCTTTACAGCTTTGGCAAGGGCTAGTCCAATGTTTAAGTTATACATGCTGGTTACTGCTGTTATTTCCAAAATACACGTTTTTATTTAACAGTGGGCTATAAATACGCATTAAAGCTGTTTTGTTTTTGTGAGAAAGTAAATCATATAGATGCATCCTCGTGCACACGGCGTGCAATCCGCTTAGCAGCCAAACTATACATTTACATTCAGTATGATTGCAATCAATGGCGAGGCTTCATTGCATTGTGAAATGTGTTTGCTCCTGGTTGTCCGGCAATCGCCTCCTCACCCTGGAAATAATTTAGTTGCAAATTGACTGGAAGATGGTGAAAATTGAAAGTTAAAATTAGAAATGCTTATAATAAATAGCAGAAGGAGGGGACGGGGGGGATTGGAGGCGGGGGGGTCACACGATGCAGCCTTGGAATGAGTCTGGAGCTCCGGGAAAATGAGGTTTTCTGTTTGTCATCAAGTGTATGTGACAGGCCTACCCAAGGCTGCCGGGATATCAAAGCCAGGAGAAAAGATTATCTCGCTGTTTGAGGCTGAAGAAAATTCTCTGATGCTCTTGGAAATTTGTATTGTGCCCTTGTCTAAGATGTACATTTTATGTTTTTTTTTTCCTCGCACCCTTGTGTCACTTTCCTAGACAGGCTAATATTTCAGACTTTAAAAAAAGTGAAATACGCCCCTAATGTAACAAAATTGAGATGTATGAACATACTAACACTAAATAATGATGTGTATCCAAAGCAAAAAGCAAAATAACAAAGAGCGGAGAAGCTCTTTCAGTTGGTTCATGATATTTTGCTCCCTTTGTGGTGCCGGCCTCATCATAGCAAGACAGGAATCTTGCCTTGAGTGACTGGATTGGAATAAGGCCCCCTTCTCTTTGTGTTCCATCAGCTTTGAGAATTGCATGGGCTGAGATGGATGAATTCACAGTCTGTATCTAAGGATGAGGGTAATGAAAAATTTATCACTTGGTACAGCATTGCTAAATACAACTAGGGGCTGATTTCCAAAACTGAGCTTGGCCGTAATAGTAATAAGACAGCTGTCTCCTAGTGCAGCATACAGGCCATGGATATTTAGGATAATGCTCAGAGAAAGTCCTTTGGCAGTAAGGCTTCTGTGTCTCCTAATGAACAGTAGTTGAATTACTAGTAGTTGTGTCCCCTGCTGAATATGTAATTCATGTGTAGTACTCTGTGCTCCTTGTTATTGTGTTTACGGTGCAGGCCAAATATGTTTGTGAGCAAAATGTGTAATATACTATATGCTCATACAAACATTCAGATAATATTTATGCAACAAATTATTTTACTGATCACGCATGTTTTACATCATTATGCAGCATAATGACAATATGGTGAATGTCTTACATTTTAGTTTTAACTTGTGATAATCTGTAAGAAAAACAAATTACAATATTTCTGCTTTATGAAATGTCAAAATTCAACAAAGCATTGGCTTGTATAATAATGATATTGCTTATTTTAAAGAGGTTATAGTCAGGGAGAATAATTCATTAATTAATCTCTAAAGTCACCAAAAAGTCACCATTAGTCTCAGATAACATACTTTGACCATGTGTATTTACTATTTATTCGATCTATTATAAGTGTATTTAAACTTTATATTTTGTTGCTTCATTATACTGAAATTCTACTCTCCATTTTGTTAGATCTTCATCTTTTGATATGAAACCTTGCAGTTATTCAGGAAATCCACCTTTTCTCATTTTTGTGTAACTTTTTAACTCACCGTTAAAACAGGAATCGGCTGCATGGATTCAGGTTTCCTTCTTCTGTTTCTTTTAGGAATTAATACGATAGAAGCAGAGGCTGCGTGCACAGCCGCCGTGGGAAAGCGATGTTTGCCACAGGAAAAAGAAAACGATGCATCGTCAAAGAGGCCTAAATCGGCGGAGGGGAAGACGGCTGAGCAGGTGATGTTTCCAGACACCACCCCCCACACACAAGCAGCTCTTTGGTAGCAAAAGAAAAGGAGTTAAGCACAAACTCAAGGGCAGGAGACGCCACTGTACTCCTCAGCCCATTGCAGTGAAATACCTGCGTTCAGATCCGCTCTTAGCATCTCTTAATGTCTTATGTGATTTTAAATTAAATTATGAAGTATTAGCTTGTCTTGTAGGACTTTGAGTGATGCAGGTCTTAGTAATTTTTGAAATGGAATACATTAAGAGAGGTGGTGGGAAACGGCAATCTAAAAGTGCTCCTTGTAATGAGGGTCAGCCCAGACTGAAAGGGTGCACACCTTTGTCATTTGTAATCTTCTGATTAGAATTTCCAGCCAATCATGTTTTGCCAATGAAACTGGAAGAAGTGATCACTTAGGTGAATTAGATTAAATAAGCTTCCTCTTTATTTACATTTTGCAAGATCCCAAGAAATATGTTCAATTAACGAAATAAGAAAATATATATATGCACTAAACTGCCTGAAGCTCGCTCACAGATGGGTTTTCAAAGCTGTAAATATTTATGTGTTTACGCTCCCTGTGGCTTGACAAATTCTCTGTTTTCAGGCTCAACAGTGCCCATACTGTAATTACAGTAGCAAGGACACGCACCGCATCCACATGCACATCATGTCCCAGCATTCCGTGCAGTCCGTCATCTGTTGCCCCCTGTGCCAGGACGTGCTCAGTAACAAGATTCACCTCCAGCTGCACCTGACACACCTCCACAGCGTGGCCCCAGACTGTGTGGAGAAGCTGATCATGACTGTACGTGCACCCTGCCTCCACTAACCGTTCTCAGCCCTGGGACCCCTTTCAGAGCCATAATAAAGCTTAGTCATGGCTGTCGCCCTTTCTGAGGCCCAAAGCACACCCCAGCCAGTTTGGACAAAGGGCTTCTCTGTTAAACATTTCCCATGCATTCAGCCCTCTCCTGGGGGAATTTGTCATAAACATGAAAGTTTTCCTCTATTGAGAAAGCCAGCAACACTTTTAAAAATAAACCTCTGAATTTTGTGACAGACTCGAATTTTCACCTTTTGCTCACGCAGAATGGCACAAAACATTCAACCATTTACAGAAAGTGCCATCAGTTAGTATGTCTTTATATATGTCACACATATACTAAAATCCTCATCACTTTGGAGTCATTTTCTGAAAGCCAGTGTCTGGTATGAATGCAGACTAATATCAACAAGTAACAGTATCACTGTAATGTAATATGTTGACATTTAGTGTCTTTCAGTGTGTGGATGAATAAAGAAATTAGTGAGTGACAACGTGGTTTTTTTTTGTGCTTTGGGAATCATTACATTTTTATGATCATGTAATCATACTTCAGTCACACTGTATATATTCTAACAGGCTACAGGATCAGATCTGATGGTTCCTAATAACTCACTGCTGCCTGCAACTGTACAAGATAAAGTTTCATCATTGATGGACACTTCAAATACTTTACCAGAGGCTTCTGGAAAGTCCCAAGGTAAGAACTTATTGGTTGCAATGTTATATAGATTTATATTTAAATTTTATACTTAATATTTTAGATTATTTGATTACACAAAACTAATGTCTGCCTAACTAAGAATGAGCACAGGAAACAGTTAATTATTTTTGCCTTATCCCTAGATAAATATTATCCCTTTTTGTAGCCCCAATTTCCTGTTAACAAATGCAACATTCGTGTTCTTATAAGCAATCGCTAATGGACATTTTGCAGTTTTTTTCCTTTATGGAATGATTTCCACAGCTGCGGGTTTTGATTTAAAAGTTGCGGTGTTGTGATGCTGTGTCCCGCGTTTCCCCTTCTGCTCCCTCTCAGGTGACGCTTCCACTGATGAGAAGAGCAGTGCTGCACTAGATAAAGGTGAGCAGGAGCCATCAAACGAGGACCTGAAGCCTCCAAAGGAAGCCTCAGAAGCTCCGGACTGGAAGAAGAGCGGTGGCCGGGAGTTGAAGAACCCGGACTGCATGCCCGAACACCTCAGTGAGCTCCAGAAACGCCAGGCCCTCTCGGTTTCCGACCGCCATATATACAAGTACCGCTGTAACCACTGCAGCCTGGCTTTCAAGACTATGCAGAAGCTTCAGATCCATTCCCAGTACCACGCCATCCGGGCGGCCACCATGTGTAGTCTGTGTCAGCGCAGCTTCAGGACCTTCCTGGCCCTCAGGAAGCACTTGGAAACTGGGCACCCCGAACTGACAGAGGCAGAAGTACAGCAGCTCTGTGGCAACCTGCCCCTTAATGGCGACCTGTGCTCAGAGAGTGACATGAGGATGCTCGAGGACCCCCAAGTATTCGAGCAGGACGTGGACAAGGAGGATGAGCTGGACCAGGAAGGGAAGGCAAGCCCAACGGGCAGTGACAGTAGCTCACTGCTGGATGAACTGGGCTCGGAGCCAAAGCGGACTTTGCCTTTCAGAAAAGGTCCTAACTTCACCATGGAGAAGTTTTTAGACCCTTCTCGTCCATACAAGTGTACGGTGTGCAAGGAGTCCTTCACTCAGAAGAATATCCTTTTAGTTCATTATAATTCTGTGTCACACTTACACAAGCTAAAGAAGGTTCTACAGGAAGCTTCAAGCCCACTCCCCCAGGAGACTAACAACAATGTTGATAACAAACCTTATAAATGCAATATTTGTAATGTTGCTTACAGCCAAAGCTCAACACTGGAGATTCACATGAGGTCTGTGCTGCACCAGACGAAAGCCAGAACTGCCAAAGTGGAAACCAGCAGCAGTATTGCAAGTGGAAACAGTGGAATCGCGTCCGCTAGCAGCCCGGCTCCCGTTAGTCTAGGAAATGCAGACTCCGCCGGGTTGCCAGTGTCAGTTAGCAAAGAAAGCAATGCAGATGCCAAAGAAATCAACAAAAAGCACGCCACTGACCATATTTCTGCTCAGCCCTCTCACCCTGCATCCCAGTCACCAGCGCAGCTACACATGCAGCTGCAGCACGAGCTCCAGCAGCAGGCTGCTTTCTTTCAGCCGCAGTTTCTGAACCCAGCATTCTTTCCGCATTTTCCGATGACACCTGAAGCTCTCCTGCAGTTCCAGCAGCCACAGTTCCTTTTCCCATTTTACATTCCCGGCACTGAGTTCAACCTCAGTCCTGAGCTTGCACTGCACTCCGCTGCCTTTGGGATGCCCGGGGTGACAGGATCGTTTCTGGAGGACCTGAAGCAGCAGATGCAGCAGCAGCAGCACCAGCTGGGCCAGCAGCACCTTCAGCTCTCTCAACAACAGCAACAACAACAGCAGCAGCAGCAGCAGCAACAGGCTTCTCAGTCTCAGATGCAACAGCAGAAAATATCACAGCCAACAAGCAAGGCAAAAGTGGAGCAGAACATCACTGCAGTTGTGGAACCTCAGATGTCCATGGAGTCAGAAGATATACTAGAGAAACCAGAGAGCAGGTCCAAGCAAGAAACACTAAGGGATGTGGAAAGCTCAAAAGACAATAAAGATTCCAAGAAGCATAGGACTTCAGAAGCTCTTATCCCTCCACCTCGAATCATCTCAGGTGCAAGAGGCAATGCTGCCAAAGCTTTACTGGAGAACTTTGGCTTTGAGCTGGTCATTCAGTACAACGAAAACAGGCAGAAAAGCCAGAGGAAGAATCGAACTGGAGAAGAAGATGCCCATGACAAGCTTGAGTGTGGCATGTGTGGAAAATTGTTCTCCAATATGCTAATTCTCAAGAGTCACCAGGAGCATGTGCATGGGCAGTTTTTTCCCTATGGAGAGTTGGAGAAGTTTGCCCAGCAATACAGAGAGGCATATGACAAACTGTATCCCATAAGCACATCATCACCAGAGACTCCTCCACCACCACCACCTCCACCTCCGCCACTGCCACCACCACCCCAGCCACCCGCAAGCTCTGTTGGAAAGGCTCAGGCACCTAGCCCAGCACCTTTGCAGACAGCTCAGCCCCCACCACCACCGCCCCCACCACCTCCACCAACAGCTCCGCCTTCTGCTCCTCCACAGGTGCAGCTGCCCGTGTCTTTGGACCTGCCTCTTTTCCCGCCACTCATGATGCAGTCAGTACACCACCCAGGTCTGCCCCCACAGCTTGCCCTGCAGCTGCCTACGATGGACTCTCTACCATCAGATCTCACGCAGCTTTGTCAGCAGCAGCTGGGATTGGATCCAAATTTCCTCCGACAATCGCAGTTTAAACGACCTCGTACCCGGATTACAGACGATCAACTTAAGATTCTTCGTGCTAACTTTGACATCAACAATTCTCCCAGTGAAGAGCAAATTCAGGAAATGGCAGAGAAGTCAGGCCTTCCTCAGAAAGTTATTAAGCACTGGTTCAGAAACACACTTTTCAAAGAGAGGCAGCGCAACAAAGATTCCCCTTACAACTTTAACATTCCTCCTATAACAACTTTGGAAGACATAAGGATGGAATCCCAGTTTAATGCACTGGAGTACTACAGAAGTGATGCTGCCATGAATAAGAGGTCCTCCAGAACCCGCTTCACAGACTACCAGCTTAGAGTTCTTCAAGACTTTTTTGATACCAATGCTTACCCTAAGGATGATGAGATAGAACAGCTCTCTACTGTGCTCAATCTGCCAACTCGAGTAATTGTGGTGTGGTTTCAGAATGCACGGCAGAAGGCTCGTAAAAGCTATGAGAATCAGGCAGATGCAAAAGACAGTGACAAGAAGGAGCTGACTAACGAACGCTACATCAGGACCAGTAACATGCAGTATCAGTGTAAGAAGTGTAATGTTGTTTTTGCACGCATTTTCGACCTAATTACTCACCAGAAGAAACTGTGTTACAAAGATGAGGATGAAGATGGGGCCGATGAAAGTCAAGTTGAGGAGTATGTAGATGCCATTGAGCAGAACATGCAGAGGCACTCTGGGCATATTGACTCATTCAAACACCCTTCTGGAACAGCTACAAGCTCTGGGTCAAGTTCTCCACTAATGCCTTCACCTCGACCTGATATTGGAAAAACTTCACCCAAGCCCGAAACAACCACTGAAAAACCAAAGCAACCAGAGACTGTTTCCTCGCAAATGATTAAAGCTTTATCAGATGCAAGGCCATCCAAGGCATCAACTCCTCAACCACTTCAAGACAAAGCCCTACAGCAGCAGATGACTAGACCACACTCTCAGCCCCAGTCAGCTGCAATCCCACCCACTCCTCTGTCTATTGCCCTCTCCTCTTTGACGAGCAGTCTACCCCCCCAGATGTTGCAGTATCAGTGTGACCAGTGCAAAATTGCTTTGCCAACTGTAGAGCTGTGGCAAGAGCACCAACACATGCATTTCCTGGCAGCCCAAAACCAGTTCCTTCACTCGCAGTTCCTGGAACGACCCCTGGACATGCCCTATATGATCTTTGATCCCAACAACCCCCTCATGACGGGGCAGCTGCTCTCAGGGGCACTATCTCAGATGCCAGTACAGAGCAGCTCAGCTTTATCCACCCCTCTTGGATCTAGTTCAACGTCCCTGAAACGCAAGTTTGACGACAAAGAAGATAACAGCTCTAATGACAAAGATGGTGGAAACAGTGGTGAAGACCAACATAGGGACAAACGCCTGAGAACAACTATCACGCCAGAGCAACTCGAGATCCTCTATGACAAGTACCTGCTCGATTCTAACCCAACTCGAAAAATGTTAGATCACATTGCTCACGAAGTGGGCCTTAAGAAGAGAGTGGTTCAAGTTTGGTTCCAGAACACTCGTGCCAGAGAGAGAAAAGGACAGTTTCGAGCTTTAGGACCTACGCAGTCGCACAAAAAGTGCCCTTTCTGCAGGGCACTGTTCAAGGCTAAGTCAGCTCTTGACAGCCACATTCGCTCCAGGCACTGGCATGAAGCCAAGCAGGCGGGCTTTAGCTTGCCTCCAAGTCCTGTGATGATACAAGATGAAGGACGTGAAAGCCCAAACAAATACAGTTTTGTTGACTATCCACATCAGCCTGCTAAGTCTGAAACAAGTGAGTATGAGGCACCTACTGCATCTTCCACCCCAGTAAAACCGTCTGAAGCACCCCTAAAAAATTTCTTGAACCCTTCTGTAAAAGCTGAAAATGTTGATGAAATTGAAGGGATTAATATGAATTCTGCTGAGGTTTCTTTTGATGTAACTAAGACTGATTTCGATGAAACCTCATCAATTAACACGGCTATAAGTGATGCAACAACTGGGGATGAGGGAAATAATGAGGCTGAGGGTGTAAGTGGTAATGCAGGTGACAAGATGGGTGAAACTAAAATTACCCCTACACCAAACTCTGAACCCAGTGAAGAAAAATTTCCATTCAACTTAGTGAGCCCATCTTTGGGTTACCCTGGTAAAGACAGTGAGCAGTATTTCAGCGCCCGAGATGAGGACCAAGATGATAATGCGGATCAGAGCGAGAACTCCAGCTTAGCAGATCCAAGTTCACCCAGCCCTTTTGGTGGCACTAACCCATTTAAATCTGGAAAAGGTGGTGGGGAAAGACCAGGTCACAAACGCTTTAGAACTCAGATGAGCAACCTGCAGCTGAAGGTTCTTAAAGCATGCTTCAGCGATTACCGTACGCCAACTATGCAGGAGTGCGAGATGCTGGGTAATGAAATAGGACTCCCAAAACGTGTTGTGCAAGTCTGGTTCCAGAATGCCAGAGCAAAAGAAAAGAAATTTAAGATAAATATTGGAAAACCGTTCATGATAAGTCAGGGTTCTCCAGAAGGTCCAAGGCCTGAATGTACCCTGTGTGGAGTGAAGTATACTGCCAGACTGTCCATCAGAGATCACATCTTCTCTAAACAGCACATTGCTAAGGTGCAAGAAACATTGGGCAGCCAGGTGGACAGAGAAAAAGATTACCTTGCCCCTACTACTGTCCGGCAGTTGATGGCCCAACAAGAACTTGACCGTTTGAAGAAGGCAACGGACGTTCTTAGCTTGCCAGCCCAGCAGCAGACTGTGGTTGACAATAATGCACTTCATGGCCTTAGCCTTCCAACTGGTTACCCAGGAATCCCTGGCCTCCCACCTGTTCTACTTCCTGGTGTAAATGGTCCTTCATCCCTTCCTGTTTTTCCACCTAACACACCTGGTGAGTTAGTATGACAAACAGAAAAAGAAGCCAAACAGAGAAATTTATTTGGTGAATGCATGACTCCGCTGATCTTTATACATCATAAGGCTGTATTGAGCTCTCTCCCTGAAGCACTTGGACCAGAGGACCTGTAGTGCATGCGTTCATTTTCAATATGGCCAGATGGAGTCTTTTACTACCTGTATATAATTTGATGGTGATATGACATTATATTGTTTATATGGTTTTTTGTGATTTGTTATACTGTTATGATTTGCATTGTTCTCATTTTGATGTTTTCTAAAGCACATGTGACAGTTTTGATCCATAACAAAAGAAACAAGAGCAAGAACACAATATTACCTCACAGATATGCACAGTTTGTGAGAGTTTGATGACTAAATGTTTCAATGCTGTATTATCTGTACCACTGTATTTCAGCTATAGCGTCTCCTGGTGCTGGCATGCTCGGGTTCCCTACTCCAGCCACCCCCTCTCCTGCCATGTCTCTCAGCAGTGCCCCAACCAAGAGTCTGCTGCCGACCCCGCCACCGCCTCCTCCTCCTCCTCCTCCTCCTCCTCCTCCCGTTCCTTCTGTTCCTTTGGCAAGCCATCAGGCTGAGCAGCACAATAAAGAACCAGAGAAAGAGAAGAGGTTGGAAAAGCCCAAGAAGGTCAAGGATAGAGAAGCTGAGAACCCCCACCCTGAACCTTCCAGTATGAAAAAAAGGGAGCAAACTTCACCGGTGCTTTCAGCGATGGGCAAAGGTGGAAGTGAGGTCCTTTTAGACCCAGCACAATTGCAAGCGCTTCAGAACGCTGTTTCTGGTGACCCTGGCTCCTTCTTAGGAGGACAGTTCCTGCCTTATTTCATCCCTGGGTTTGCATCCTGCTTTTCGCCCCAGCTTCCTGCCGGAGTGCAAGGGGGCTACTTCCCACCCCTGTGTGGGATGGAGGGTCTTTTCCCGTATGGTCCAGCCATGCCGCAAGCCATCGCAGGCCTCTCCCCCACTGCCATCCTGCAACAGTACCAACAGTATCAGCAGTCCCTACAGGACTCCCTGCAGAAGCAGCAGCAGCAGCAGCAGAAACAGCAAGAACATCAGCATCAGAAAGCAGCTCCCGTTACAAAGTTACTGAGTGCACAGGCCGATGCCCACAAAGCTAAAGAGGCTACAGAAAACAAGGAAAACAAAAGCTCTTCAGCAGAAAGCACAAAACAGGAACCACAAACAGATACCAAAAGTACAAACTTCCCAGATGCTTTTATCGTCCCGTCCATCAAGCATGAGTTTGTATGTAGAAAGTGCCAGATGATATTTGCTGACGAAGACTCAGCAGTGCGTCATCAGAAGTCCTTCTGTTACTTCGGTCAACCTTTTACTGACCCGCAAGAGACAGTGCTTCACAAGGCAGTAAGCAAATATAATTGTCTAGCTTGTGATGTGGCTATTAGTGGGAACGAAGCACTTGGCCAACACCTTCAGTCAAGCTTGCACAAAGAGAAAACAATCAAACAAGCAATGAGAAATGCCAAAGAGCATGCTAGATTATTACCTCACTCAGTCTGCTCCCCTAGTCCTAACACCACATCTACCTCGCAGTCTGCAGCTTCTAATAACACCTATCCTCATCTTTCTCACTTGTCCATGAAGTCCTGGCCCAACGTTCTTTTCCAGGCCTCTGCCAGGAAAGCTGCTTCTTCCGCCTCCGCATCACCTTCCCCCCTTTCCTTGCCTTCAACGGTTACCTCAACTTCCTGCAGCACCTCAGGGGTTCCAGCCTCACTACCCGAGAGTTGTTCAGACGAATCTGACAGTGAGTTAAGCCAGAAACTGGATGACTTAGATAATTCGTTGGAAGTAAAGGCTAAGCCAACCTCTGGCCTAGATGGTAATTTCAATAGTATCAGAATGGATATGTTCAGTGTGTAGGAGTGAAAACAGGATCCCTTTGCTAAAGAAAAAAAACTTAAGACTTTAACTGCAGTTCCAAAGTTTCTCTAACCCAAAAAAAATACAGTACCAAATGATTGACTCAGGATTGTTTTTCCCATATTGATATGCTGGCAAGATATTGATTGATTTTTGTTATGGACAGAACTGTTGCAGATGCTTGACTGAGCTTATATTGTATACAAAAAACATGGAGTAGGAAAAAATCTCACAAGTTCATTTGGAGCTTGTTTCAAGCCAAAAACTCTCATGATAGCAAATTGCACCTCAGCTGGATTGATTTCCAAATGCTAGCATGTACTGTATGGGATGATGATCCAGAACTTTCAAAGAGAATTTCTCTTAGTTTAGTTAGGTGTAATTCAGTAGCTTTAAATTCTCAGGTCAGAACATAACATTTCTCATTTCTTAAAGAAGCAAGAAGCCTGGTTAAACTGTGGCTTTACCAAAACATGTCAAGCTTTATTGGAAACATTTTCTAGATGTGTGTAGTGTACCAAGAGACGATATAACTGTTACAGGACAATGCGCATATTATTTTAGTTTGCCCTGCAAGACAGAACCACTGAGGGAATTTAGGATGGTGTTTCGTGTATGGCCCTGTGTTTGCCAGTTTGTATTGCCACATGCTGTATTTATATCTGACACAGTTTTTCTTGTAGAATATACTAATGATCTGTGCCAACCTCTTACCTTCTCACTTTTACCTCTGACCACACCCTTTCTGAAGAGGTAATAATTCTAGTTTTGATAGACTCTTATGGATTATGTGAATAGGACATTTTTCATTTGTGAAATGCTATTCTGTTAAGGTACTTGCTTGTGTCTGGATTATAGTGCACTTATTAATTTTTTTCTTTTTTTATTTTATATTTTCGTAGATCATGTGTTAATTTAATAGTTTGAGATTTTTTATTGAATCATCATTTGTGTGTAGCACAGCGGAAGTTTGGTCTACTTTTGTTAGAAGTCTGACTCCTAACAATCAAAAGACTTATATAATTGGTGCATAAATGAAAGTAGTACTGTATACTTGAATCTGTTAAAAAACAAGATGGACAAAATATTTAAAAGTTATAAATATTTGCTTCTTGTAAGCAAAGAAGCTGCTTAAAATGGGACTAAAGCATTAGTTTAGTATAATGAGAAGGTTTTTTCCCCTGTGCTTGTAGGACTGAAAACAGTGTTAACACTCACTGTACACTGCCATTTTGTGCATAGGTAATTATACTTCCGTTAATACCCTGGGCACTTCTGTTGATCTTCTGTTAGGTCATTTTAACATTTTATTGTTTCTTTTTTGTTTAGTCATATATGCATTTCAAAGTATTACCTTACAATATTTTGCTGCTACTGTGTAATATTATTTTGCTTGCCATTAATTCTGTACTTTACCAGACAGTGGACTGATTCAAGCTCTTTTGTTTTTCTTTTGTTTTTTTGTTTTTTTTTTTTAGCAGTGGAACTTTAAGAATGTGAAAGCGGTCAAGGGTGTTCTATTTTACACACCACTTTCTTGTTTGGTAAGATAGGACAATGCGATTCATTCCAAAGTAACAGAAGGCTATTTGTATGAAAGTAAAAGGCTTGTGAACAAAGAACGTTAAGCTGTTGTACATATTTGTAGTTGGCTGTGCATGGTACAAATTTATTAATATGAAGAAATGCAAAAATGTATTGCTTTTGGTATTCCTATTCTGAGATGAACAAGTAGCATGTAATGCAACTGTTTGACAGGTTAAATCAAATCATGCTTAAAATTGTTTCAAATGATGAAATCAAGATACATTTTCATTTTTCTTTTATTATTGTACAGGTTTTTTGTTGTTTTTTTTGTTTGTTTGTTTTGTTTTGTTTTGTTAAAACTCGAACACTAATGTCACAGCAGTTTTTATTAACCTGCAATTTTATGTGAACTTTTCAATGTTCTTATTTGGATTTTAGTATTTTAACATTTATTTTAATCCTGAAGACACTTTTTGATTGTTTTTAATAAGAGACGTCTTGGCCTCCAAAGGTGCAATCCCTCCTCTGTACAAATATGAGCTGCTGTCCTGATTCCAAAGGCTTTAAGAACATTGCTTTCGCCTTTCTTCTGAATGTGGATCAGCACTGCAAGACTGACCTATCAGTCAATACCATGTGCATAAGGCGTGTTGGAGTGAAACAAAAAAAAAACAAAACAAAAACAAACAAAAAACAAAATGGCTCCCACACAAAGGACTGGTAAAGCAAGCAAGGGAACAAACATATACAAAACAAACAAGCAGAAACACAACGGATGGTCTAATAAACTGTACAAAACTGTGCAGCTGTACAGTAGCCAGAAACCTTTTTAAGGATGGATGGTGTTGAGCGTAAGAGGACAGCCTTCAAAAGGTTGAAATTAAGATTGTTCTCCTGGATAACAAAAGGGATTATCACGGCGCAATCATATTCTACAAAATATGTACTCGCAATGCCTGGGTAACATAGGACACGCACCCTGAGGTTTTAATAAAACAGCCCCTATGGCTAAAACTTTAAATAAACTAAACCAAAAATGTTATTGATGTTTTATATATAGAGAGTAGTGTCATTAGTTTTTGTTACTGTAATGTTTGAAGTCTCAACTGTACCGTATTACGGTAATAACATGGTTTTGAAACTTTTTTTTTATTTTGTCACAGACCTGTTGTCATAGTTGAAATGACGTTTATTGTAGATGGTATTTGAACAACTTCTGGAAATAGTTCATCAAGTATGTTTGTTGCTCATTGTTGTGATACATTAAAAACTGTATCTGCAAACCACTTTGGATGTGATAAGTTCTTTTGTTTTGGTTCATGGTATTAAAAGATTGAATGTGTTTGCTCACATCACACAAACATGACCTGAGGTGTGCACTTCACAACACGTATTGTTAAGTTATTCAAAATTTTTTTTTTTTTTTTTTGCCTTTTTTTAAAGTGATAGATGCCAAGTGATTGCCTTGCCGAGTTTTTATTTTTAATTTTTTAAAATGTAAATTGATGAACGCAAGTGTTAGCAGTTTGAGTAAGCATTCTTGAACATTTTTTCTTGTTCAATACTGCGAGGTGAGCTGCGACAGACGAGGTTTAGAGTGTTTGTCTGTTCTGAATACAAATTGGATGCAACACACTAATACAGAGTTCAGATGAGTACAATAAATATCTATTGAATTTTGTAGCGAAAGCCATTTTATGGCCTTTGAATTGGACTCACTGAAAACGTGTTAAAATATGTATTCAGTCCACTTTGTAATAAAAGTAATATACATGTGCTAACTGCTCTCCCATTTAGACTTGGCTCAAATGGAGATTGTACTAGTAAATCAGCGTATAGGCTTTTAACAGGACACGGATCCACTGCAGGGCACAAACACTAACATTCGGTATACACGTAGATATACCCAGACGGCAGTTTGGAGTCACCAGTTCATGCGAAGTGGTGGGCGGAGAGCAGTTTACCTGTAGTACTGATATACAAACAAAGGCAATTGACAAACAAGCCTGGGGGCTGGATTCAGACCAATAGCCCTGTCAATATACTGTAGGTAATGGATGCCACACCCCAAGGAAAAAAAAAAACTGGCTTCTCATCTGCTACCTTAATGAAGTAGGAAAATGGCATTTGAAAAATAATTACAACTGCACTGTTAACTTAAGATAGAAGACTAGAATGCATGAGACATTCTGGAAAGAAGCCCTGCTTCTAATCCTAGTCAATTAGGTGAAACAGGATAAATATAGTCAAACCCTCAAAAAATTCATACATGGAAAGACATATATAATACATACATGATGTCCAGGAAGGCTCACGGTTCTGTACACCGAGCTCAATTATCCATTACACTAAGTGGGCTGAACCCTAGGGGGCACAGAGCTCATCGGGGCCCTTGCAAAAGTATTTTTTAGAATGATTTCTAGCAACTGTGCCTTGGAAACCCTCTTAATTTTGTCTCTGCCACAAAGAATGAAAAGACTGCTCATTAGGCGTACCATTTAGAAACAGCAGTTTATTAATTCACATATGATACTGAAGTTAAATGTTAATTTCACTGGTTACTTGGATAAAGGGGTCACCAAACTTTAACTAAGTAAACGTACTGGTAAGTGCCTGGATTTCCAGCTGTGGAAAATTCACACAAAAAATCTGATCATTGTTAGCATGCAATTGTACCTCATAAGCCTAATGAGGACCAAAGGGCCCGTGAGTTTGTATAATTAAAACCCCATTTCACTCTAATGAGATTTTCACCGACCCATTTAAAATCACTTCAGCATTCATTTTAGCCATGGATTTTTTTTTTCAATAAAGAACAGCTTTGCTTTATTATTTATTCTAAGTTTTGTAAACTGTATTATTTAGAATGATTTGCTTTATGTGTACCTGCAGTAAGACTGTGTTAAAGCTTCAATCTTTCACACAGAAATGAGTCATCGTGAATGTCAAACATGACCAGTTTTCTTGATGATGCTCATTTGAAAGAGCGTTACACACTGACTTTTTGTGTATGCCAACACATTCAGAATTTTAGTCATCACAGGTCAATTGCTCATTTACAGAGACTATAATTAACAGTTTGGGCTGATGACATGAAGTTGTTCATGACTGTAGAGCATCTTGCTACTTACCTAACAGCCTGAAAGTAAACACATTATTGGTGTAAAAGTGTGACGGTTTTTTTTTTTTTTTTTTTACCAATGTCCATAGTTGCCTCTTCTGTGTACCCTGGTTGTATTTTTTTATTACTATTATTTTTACTGTATGTATTATTTATTTTGATGACCTGTCAAAATTCTGACCTTAATTTACTTGAGCTGAAACTACTTGTTTGTGCAGGGTTCATGTGTCATTTAAACAGAATAGACAGGTCACCTTCATTGTCACAATAATTGGCTCTGCAGAAGCAAACCGTACAGACTAAAGAGAACCAGGATGAATAATAACTTTATGATTAGACCAAAAGGTCACCAAAGCGTATTTATTTCTCCATTTATGTGTAACAAACAGGGTTAAAAAATAATCCACAGGTGCTTTACCTTTCATCTGATCCAACTGTAGAGTATGTACTGGTACTAGTTCACACTCTGGTTAACATTTTTCTATCAACAAATCTCCATGAATCACACTTTTTTAATGGAGGCAGTCTGGTGTTTCTGCCCTCTCTCTACACTGCTTACAGTAATCTCCATTTGTAAAATGTGTCCTCCATGATTGATGATCTCGAGGAAATAATTCTGATATCACTCAACTGCTTTCCCTTACATTCATAACCAATAATTCTTCCTCTCTTTAGCCTGTCGATATTTGCTGAATTATTTGTCTTCATCTTCCCAGCAGCTGTGAAAGGTGACAATTCATGCCTGTTTGAACGGTTTTATCTGCTCATCAGACAGTGAAATTGAGTAATCAAGTCGAGCTGTGACATAATTGTGTAAATATATCGCAGGTTATCCAACACACATGAAATAACGTGTGAGTGAACATCTTCAGTTTACAGTGATGGTTTATCATGACATTAATGAAGAACACAGAGAAGATATGAGTTTAATATAATTTTGATGAATTAGCAGGTAAATATATCAATATTGCTAACGACAAATACAATATTCTTCATCTGTATGTATTTTACTGAAATATGTCCAATTATAAAATTATTAAACAAACCTCGTTGTAACTGGAAGGTTGTTAGATTGATGCTTCCTGACTCTTCCATAATATCACTAGTTTCTGTTTTATCTAATTTATTAGGTACACCAAATTTAAACTGTGTTTAATTCCTGCATTTAGTGCTTCGAAATCACTGAGTTTTATGTTCAAACTAATCCTGGTTTTATTAAACATTGCATATATGCATACATAATTTCTTGATAATTCTTCAGTCAGCAATTCAAACATTGTATGGCTTTAAGAACATGTTTGCTAAGTAAGACTATGTAAAAGCTGCCTTTTTCATCACATGATGAAAGTAACAGCAAACAAATTACCTACACATAATTACATGTATTAATACAACATTATAATGTAACACAGATTAAACTTTATTGTTACTCTATTCAGCAGAAATGCGTACAAGGCAGAAATACAACAGACGTAACACATAGTACAGTATGTACTAACATAGCAACCTGCAGTTATGTCAAAGATTAATATCCAGTTTTAAATTACCAGTATAAGAACAGATGCATCTATTAGTGTTTACACTGCAATAACAACTAACGTTAAAAAAAACCTTTCACTCAGATGAACTAAACAAACACTGTTAACACAATCAAGACTGTGTTTACTCATCAGGAGATTTGCATATTTTTTTCTCTTTGTTTGCCTTGCTATTAATCAGAGGAGGTCCTTATTAATAGCTTCCTGATGATTTACGCACCAGCACCGTTCTAAAACACCTGTGCTTCATTTACAGTATAACACCTGGAGATCAGTATAATACAGGGATGTGATTCTGGTTCTTTATGTTGCTATGGTCCCTTGAGACTCCATGGACTCGTATTTAAAGTTTCCGCTCTGGACCATAAAAGGCTGTTAATTCACATCACATCGAATCACAAGATGCACGGCACACGTCACCTTAATTACGCTTGCGTTGATGTGACTATCAGTGTACCTTTACCTACGTAACACTATTTTAAATTTCCTGAATCTAAAACAGGCAGTAAACGACATCAGATAATGCTCGCGATAAGTATGACACTATACGAACGCTAAAACAATACCTTGTGTTTTTAAAACAACGTCCTACTGATAGTTACACATGTGGTGTCTGTTGTAATTGGAACAGGACAAGCCGAGGAATTGTGAAAACGTGTCTTCACTTTTTAACTTGAATGCCATCCATCACCACGTCCCAAGACTGAATCATCAACATGGTGAATCAGGTTGTTTCCCAGACCATATCAGTCGCTGGAATATCAGTTTTGTTTCCTTGAGTAGCATGCACAACAGATGGGAGGAAAAACGCAAGTATTATTGCTCTTCCGCAGAACATTCTTATAACGCTCCTACTATATACACTGTACACTACATTGTTAACTAATAAAAGCAGCAAACCAGAAAGAAATTCAAAACAAGCTTTAAAGATTGGCAACCAAAAGAAAAAGTACATTATGCCTGGAAAAAAAAATTGCAGGTTTTAACCTTATGAGAATTTCACAGCTGATTGTTCTATTGTTCTTCAATATATTCAGAGAACTACAGATCCCAGATGGTTCGCAATGAAGGTTGGTAGGTACTATTGGTTAAGACAGATAAACCCTGTTATATAGAATCCCTGTTCATGAAAAAGAATATAATATTGTTTTTGTAAAATGCAGGTTTTCATCCAGTAAGACTGGGGGAAAATCCTGTTGTTTGAAGTTATAGTTTTTATATTTAATCGTTTATCATTTGTTACACTATAGGCTTGTTTATGAGCAGGAGGTCCATGTGCTGCTTCACTGTATGCTTATTTATACATCTTATAAACACTATTAGACGCAGTTTTAATAAGTACCAAGAATTACCA
>JABJVR010000029.1:3421298-3437607 GCA_025773905.1 Chitala chitala
CCGTCTGTGAATGATCTGAATCTTTGATGATAAAGAAATCATTCAGAAGATGGAGACACAGCTGCTAGATGGAGAAATGTCGTTCCATTATTCCGCCGCAAAAGAGGGAGGTTAAACTTCACCAAGAGTTTTATTTAATAGTACGCGCAACGCATTGTCGAGCGATGATTAGAAGTCGTCTGAAACGGCAATAAAACGGAGAGATGGTCAAATAAAAGGGCGCGGTGAAAAACACAGAAATGTCTGCTTTTCAAAGCAATTGGTAACCTTTCAAAAGTATGAACAGAATTAAATGAGTATTTCATAGATGGGTTTGTAACATGTAGCTGTTGTTCACGAGGATTTCTGGAAAACGTTTTTCTTTAAACGTGAAAAAGGTTCTGTGAAATCAGTGATTGAAATCAGTGTTTATGCTATTACTTAAAATACGTACAACTCGTAATAACATAGTGAATACGTTTTTGTTATTATATAGGAGGTGAAGGTTGTTAGTAAAACTGCAATAAATCAAGCCAAAAAAGTGTCAAATTGGTCTACTCAAAAATATAAAGACATGTCTTTCATGCGGTTAAGGAAGATTTTGTAAGAAATGTTTTGTTCTATTATCTTTGACATACAGTTTGCATAGACAATTGATGAGAAGTTATTTGTTAGAGTACAGGTTTTTTTAATTAAAAATAAAAATTATATGTAGTTATAAAAAATGCAGAGGAGGTTGTTGTGTATACAGTAATTTTGTGTGTTGATATGACTGGTATGTATATTTATGAATTTTCTAGTGTGACTGTAGACAGGATTTGTTCTAGTATCAAACCCAGGGGAACACAAAATCCTTCCCCAAACCTTATGGTTTGTTAAACTTGTGTTTTATTTACTTCACACATAAAATCATATGTGAGAAGAGGTTGGAGTGCATTGGTGAGGGTTTGGAGAATTTATACCAGGCTTCAGAAACATAATTTTACATTTAATTTGTTCTGTGCTCTGGAAACAAAACCATGGTAACAGCAATAAACATGTCACCTTTTATATTATTGCTTTACATTTAGAGAGCTCCGACCTGTCTGAAATTTTACAAGTGCCTTCTCGTTTGGAAAATGAAGCGTATGTGAGGAGTGCAGCACTTAATAGGCTGAACCCTCTGTGCACACCATTCTCCTAAACATGCTAACTACCGCTGACGAAAGGGAACGTGTCCGTGTCGACTAACCTATGCAAAAAGATGGGCTTTGAAAGGTGGCCCCAAGTGATGAATAGCATTTGTTCTACAGTCACATACACAATGGCATATTGCATAATGAAATCACTGACTTCTCTTTATAAGAATAAAATGTAATTATTCTTTACACTGCATGAATTACTTATATGATGCTGTACTTTGCTGTATCAATTTCCTGTTTTAATTACTGTGCTGTACAACAACTGAAATATTACAATGCAACACTTTGAAGAATGTGTAAGGATTATATTGAATATGAGTGACATGTAAGTAGAAGAAAAGTGACCAAACAGAGGAAATACTATGGAATAAAATGAAAATCGCTTGCAATTTGAAACATTATGGTAACCATGGTGATGAGGACATATGATCACCATACTTGTGTGATAGCATTATAGCTGTAACAATCAATGAGACTTTAACAACATAACTAAGCATTACGTGCCAGTTTAATGCTAGCACTTTTCCTATACACAAGTTAATATAGTGTCATATGTTTGAGTAAGCTGTCATACTAACAATCTTCTCAATAAATTTCAACCTGAGAAATTACCACACATAGGTCACAGATTGTAATAAATAGGATGTTTTATGCTCAAAAGATTAATGTCCTGGAGACTCTATATTAGGCATGAGTAATATATTAAGAAAATGTTATAAAAACTTAAGTCACATTAAATCATGGCTGATTCTCTCAACCACACTGCACAATGTTTTTTTTTCCATTTTCTTAATTAATTAGGCTTTCTTAAGACACCAGATAATGCTGAGTTAGATAACACAGGCACATGCACGCACGCACGCGCACACACACACACACACACACACACACACACAAATACATGTATATCTAAGCATTATCTAGACCGATAATGACACCCCACAAATAAAAAATAAATAAAAAATTTAAATGGTTTCAAATAGTCACAAACCAACACTGTTTTTATAATGGTACACGCAAACACACACATAATATAATCTGTATATATGTACGTACAGGTATATGTATAGAGCTGACAGTAACATTCACAAAGATTGACAGAGCTTATGAAACATGTTAAATCAATACAACAATGAGGAACAAAAATCAGTGTTCCTATTGAGTCCTCACTGGTTTAGCACACTCAGCCTTCCCATACTGAAACACTCCCAAATCCAGATGTAAGAAGACTTTTGTCACAGCACAGTATTCAAGTATATCAAAGACAAAGTGTGAATTTCTTTATCTTCATACTTCAGAATTTTACTTAGCAAAAGATTTAATTGCATTCAAACTACATTGAAATTTACTAACTTTGATCTGTTATTGAGTCGATTTTACATCTTTTTATAAGCTTCAATGTCTCATGAAGTCAAATGCATTATACTCTGGATATTTTTTTTTTCCACACATTCGAATGTGCTTTCCCAACTTGCGTTATTATACTGTATTTACATATTAAGGTTCACATCACTTTTAACTTGAGCAGAAAGACCTTACAAGAACAAATGGTCCAATTTTTGTTAAATATCCTTTACATAATTTTTGCATAAAAATCTCTTATGCTGTGCCTGTGCTCAGTATTGCAATGTAGTTAGAACTGATTTATTTAAGCAAAAAAGTGTTTTGTTCTTTGCTGAGCAGTATGGTTCCTAATTTTATTTCACAACTTCACATGCCTGCTCATAAGTGTTGTGTTTCAGCTCATATTTGGCTCCAGAAGACGTACTGTTAATCACAGCAGTAATGTTGTCAGACGGTGCCTTGCTCTAACACTGTTTGTGAAACAAACGCACATTAGGAATCCCCCCTCTGTAACTCATTATAACAACATTAGTCCTCTGCAGCCCCTGTCCAAATGACTCCAACATCAAGCTGTCATTTTTATTATTATAGATATTAATATTACTGATCGCCATAACAACCTCCACTACAGCTTTCAAATCCTCACGAGTTTCCATAATTTTCATTATTTACACGCTGCATGTGCGGTCGTGCACGCGTGCCACTTTTGTTTATGCTAAAGAGAAACACTCGCGAGGACACGAACAACCATAATGCCAAACTCAAAAACTAAGTGACACGCATTGTTTGTTTAATCACATGTTATAAAACACGTCAGTGTAATTTTGTTGTCACTTTATTATTTTAACACATTCCAATTGCTCAGTTCAAATGCGGAGTGCCGGCTCTTAAAGCATATTGCTTTAATTCAGACTTTAATGCATAAAAGGAACACTCATTCCAAACAGAATTTGTCAAAAAGAGAATTTCTGCCTGTCTAGACTTAAAAAAGAAGAAAATGTAACTGGCAGGCGTCTTAGGTCAAATTATACTGTGCCAAAGAATGGGCCAAACTCAAGACATATCTTTTAGTTATTTTACAAAACTGATGAGACAGCAACAAAAACTCAGTCCTATTAAAAAAACCCAAGCACATCTCCTCTCCTATTGTTCCTCTTACATTCCTTGCACCAGGATTGTGTGATATGGGTCCCACAATCTAGTGTGACTGGAAATTACTGAACATCTGCAATGAAATTGGTTTTCTGTGAAAAACTGATGGATCACTTACTGGCTATGACTGGAAGGAAAAGAGCTTGTTTATGCCTTTATATAATGAATTTGTATGAGCAGCAGATTACTGTTTATAGGAAAATACAGTTTAAGATGCTATAGATGTAATCTAGAATTCAGCATTCTGAACAATGAATTATTGAACTGGACAAAATGCTGCACTATTTACTAGCTAAAATACAAAACTGTGCATAAGAAATATCAAGAACAAATAATAAAGAGGGTTATGTGCAAGTCATTGTAGTATGTTGCATGTCAGGTCATTTACACTGTATTCAAGAAGAATATTTATGTGTTTCAGAGATGTTGTAGATAAGCTGATTCATTTTAGAAGCACTAATTTCATGTCAACCCTTTAATCCACAAAACAACATTCATAAATTAACAAATGCTTTAAAGCTTTAAATGGCACTGCAAGTGATTGCATCACCTCTTTGTGGTTGTAGATCCAAGAGCAGGTCTTACAAACACATCAGGAGACCTTTGTGGAAAGGGCTGGATTTCACACAACCCCATTCTGTTCATATTTCAAAAATGTATGGCTATTTTTGGTCTTGAAAAAGTAGTTGCCAAAGACCATTTGGCATAAAGCCACTCATTTTATCTTCCTTTGTCTTAAGTTTTCTTTTAAACAACACAGTCAGTGTCATCTCCTAGCAGTGATGGCGGTGGAGCGGTAACCCAGTCAGGTGACTGAAAACCCTTCACTGAGCTGGAAGCATTCAGTCGCCTTCCCTCTTCCAGCAAGCGTTTGGCGCAAAGGCAGACGCAGCCCTTACAGCTTCCGGGGGTGGGAGGTCTAGTGGAAGCGTCCTTGCTTCGCCTGTGCTACTGGGTGAGGGTAACCCAGCGCCAGTGGCCCATGCCACGCAGTCACGGTTCCTCTCCGGGTCTCTCGGCAGCGCCGGTGATCTTCCCGCAGGCCTTCCGCTGCTGTCCCGGCTCTCGGCCCTCTCCACCTCACGTAGCAGACGAACATCTGGAACGCTTTATGACAACAGAAGCACACACCCTGGGGATTGTCTGCAAAGCCCCTCTCTTTATTGGCCTGGTGTTTCTTATCTGGTTTACACGGACGGAGGACAGCATTAGCTCTCGCTTTCGGCTCCATTCAAACTTTTTCCTAAACCTTCTGACCCAGTATAAAGCACTTTGGTTCTTAGAAGCCCTAATAGGTTATTCCAAGTTAACACACACACTGTGTATACCTCATACAGCATGCTATCAGTTGTAGGACTACTTTTTCAGTCCATGGACTGAATAAATCCAGATGCAATGTATTGTGCAACTAAGCTGGTAATGATTTCAACAGGTTTTTTTTTTTTTTTGAACATACACAATTTTATTGGCTCCAGTAAAAATAGTTTACCAGGTGCAAGATCAGCAAATAAAAGGGAGTAATTGTCCTGTGATCACTTCAAAAATTACAGGAGGATTTGATTTGTGGGCCATCCCCAGTACTCTGCTGTTTTACAACAGTGGCACCACCACTGTCTAGAGCTTTGAGCTGTGGATTCACTGCTATACCGTGGGCAGAAGAGTAGGACTTCAGATGCATGCACCTTTATGTGAGTAGGGGGGAGGGGGCAAATGTTAGTCCAATGAAAACCCTTGTGAGGTAAATGCCAAAGAAACGTGTAATAGAAAGTGTGTCCACCTTGACAAGAGATGTTGATTTTCAGCACTAATCAAATGGGATGTTACTATTTAACTACTGAGTACTGTATTTTTCATGAAATCTAAATATATGAGAGTACTATACTACTTTGGACTTTGTTGCAAATGTGAGTTTAAACTAAATGTTTATCCAAGGGCATATTTATATTTGCCCTTTATTTACTTACCTTATACTCATCTTATGTCCCTAGAAGAAACTAACCTATGATGAACGTTCACCTTAACTGCAATGGAGGGGACTAATGTTTCAGAATAATGATATTGTCCAGCCGCATCTTCCACAGCACTTGAGTTACTGTCACTTTCAAATATTCATCCAAAATACTACAAAGCGCAGCCAACAGGAAATACTGTAATTGCATCACTTTGTCTTCCTCAGTTGTAGTCAATGAAAAGCAACAGTACTTTAGAGCCCTGAATAACAATTGAATAGCTGAAAATAACCATTAAAATGCAAACGTACCAGATGTGCAGCCGTCCTGCGGTGTCTGCGCTGTGATAAAGTGCTGGGTCGCTCGAGCTGAAATTCACAAATGGCTCTGAGCAGAGAGACGGTCGAGCGCGCCAGGTACTGCTAGGCTATAGACTATAAATCAAGCAGGCTAAGGGATTTTAAATGCAACATTCCCCACTCACAACCTACATTTTCAGACACTCCACCGCCAGCTAAAAGATGATAACCCCTTTAAGCTATACTCGCCTGCGGTACGTCAGGTCAAAGACTGCGGTCGTGCTGCAAACAAGCACGCAAACTAAGAAACAAAGACAGTTAAAAGTCAGCGTGAACACTGCATCCGTGAACTTCTTACAAATTGAAGTCTGTCTACTCCTTTTTAACGGCCACTGTTTTCGGGAGGAAACGCAGGATTGCACTTTCACGATTATTACTACATTATAGCAAAGAAGCTGTAATTGTTAAGTGATGCTTCAGCCACCATAAAAGCTAGTTATAATAAAACTGACGCTCTGCCTGATTGGCAATGTGATACTTGCTTTCAGTGATCACCAAAAACTGCTAAAATAAATTAAGTCAAATGCACCTAAAAAGATCACGCTCTGCATTGAGTAAACGTCTTCCAAAGATAATTTGCAAAACCTATTAGCGTTCTTCTTGAAAGAGTTTATCGGGAAATTATGTACGTCCAATTAGGTAACCTCTCACCAAGTTGAAACTGCCGTTGTTTAATTATACAGGTGATTTTACTCGGTCATCTATGCAGACAACACATGTAATTAGTTTACATATTAACGAATTATCTGACTTTACAACAACAATAACAACAACAAGAACAACAACAATAATAATAATATCTAATTTTCACAAAGTGAGCTGAACAATACGTGTAAATATGAATAAAGCTGCTCTCAAACAGTAAACCCACTGTGATATGGGACAGTGACTTCCACTGCTCTTTAGCTTGACAACAGAAATGACAGAGGATAAAGTGCAGATCAAAAGCTTTTTCTTGTTTAATGGATTTCATGTTCTTAGGAGTGACAACAAGCACATATTAAGCCCACTGCATAGTTATAAGAAGCAGAAAGCAAACTTCTGCACCTTTTCACAACATATGAAAATTCTTTGAAATGTGAAAGTGTCTGATAAAAAAATTCCCATTAGACTGCAAATAATTTTTTTTTTTTTTTTTAACCACAGTCATCATTTTACAAGCTTCAGCAGATTGTATGTGTGATACTGAAATGTGGATGTTATACATTTTTTATTCCAACAGAAATAATTTTGTAGTTATGTATTTTGTGCCATGTTTCTATGTGGCAGTGTCAAATTCATGCTTTATACATACAGTATATCAATTATCACAGTATATAACTGCATTTATTTATATACATATGACCATTACCTAAACACACACACACTCTATATATAGATGCATACATAGAAACACACAGTTCCACTGTACACAGCTCTTTCCAGCTGCAATTATTTTTGAATAAGAAAAAATATATTGGCTCTATAGCACATAAAATATCTGTAAAATCAATATTCAGTTACTCAGACCTATAAGCTCAAGCTCTCCATGTTTTGAAAGATATTTGCAAACAGAACAAATTTTGCTGCACAGGTTAATCTTTGTAGACATGTTTGGTTCACTGATTTCCAAGAGGAGTTCACATTCAGGCACCTTTGCAGTATGGTTTCCATAGTAACAAGAAAATTATTTTCTTAGCTAGGACAAGATTCTACACTGAAATGCTGTATATTGTCATTTTATGTTTCATGCATGTTACAGGTTAGCGATATTCAGATTTTTTGCTCAGATAGAAGAAGTGAGTAGAGTTGATGCTCTGAGTCTGCTTACCCTATTATGTGTATGCAAGTTTTTTATTTATTGTCTTCGTGTTTTTGCTGCGGTTTAACTGTATTACGTAATTATGCATTTTTAGTATCGCTGTGTTGTTCAATGTTTTATGTTACTTTGAGATTATTTATTACAATATATTGTTTACAATAACAATTGCAAAAATAATCAGATTTATAGTATGACTGCTATAGCTTTTATTCAAGATGAAAATCAAAAATGCTTTTGAAAGTATTGTAATTCTTTAGACCTATTCTGATAGCGCATATGTAACTGAACTGTAAGTTATTTAAATTTAAATCAAATGCCTTATATGAAATGCATGGGGGCAACAGTAACCTATTATTTTCAACAATAAAAAAAGAAAGATATCCACAATGCATGTCCCCTCTTGAGTGGATCTGGCAGGTATATTTTTTGAACATACAGTCTGAAAATTCCTTTGTTCAATACACATCACATTTTTCCCATGAGCTGAGTTTTAGTCAAATTTGCAGAAGTTATCCAAACTTTAAAAACACTTTGATTCAATATAAGCTTCAGGAAATTCAAGAGGACATCTGGAAGGATGTCTGAAGATTATTTGCAATTTAGCATGTATTAAACATCAATGCAGCCAGAGCTTCAGAGCTGGCTGAAACTCGCCTCGCCCCGGGCTGTAAAAGCCAGTTACTCCCTGTTGTCATTTACCGAATCACGGTAACCCATGGCCCCAGCACCGTCCAATCACTGGGCAGGCCACGCTGGCACACCAGTTCAGCCTTTCCCTTATGAGCTTTTGCTCTGTACTTTTAGTTAAAAACTCTGTTACCAAGGGAGGTTTTGTACCTCAAGCCCAAGTGATTGCGTTTACAGTGCCTGCTAAAAATAATAATAAAAAACACAAAGGTGTTTATTTTTGATAAGAACATAAGCTGCAAAATATTCAAACTAAATTCTTCAGTATTTTAAGATAAAGGAAATTATTGATATATTACAAAATATGTAACAAAATTTGAAAAAAGGGCTGCTGTTGCATGTTTTTTGTAATATGATGATTTATATGTTTCAGCAGATTACATTAATGATAACTGTAGAACATCTAATATTTACTGGTAAACACTTTTTAAGTTACAGATTTGAAACACTGAACCTCCCTGTAATTTGGGTAGTTTTTGAGTTAACTTATAATGTTCATATGCAAACTAAATTTGATACTCTACATGTGATAATATGAAAGAGGGTGGATGCCTATAAACAAATGTAAACTAAGATAGCTGCATGCAAAAAGCTACGTGCAAATCATTAAGCCCTAAAAAAAGTGATAGTGTAACCTTTTCTGTATTATGAAGTGACAGCTCACTTTTGCAGCTTACAACAATCCTACCAGCTAAGGGAACACAATGCTTGGGTTATCATAAAGTCATAACCAATTACATTTAATGTGCCAACTCACAGCTGCAAACCCTTAAAAACAGTCAGCATTTAGGTGAACTTATGGCCAAAAAGATGCAAGTCTGTGTTCCTTACAGAGCTTGAGTAACATGGCAGTCATTAGCCAGCATGGTGGCAAGAAAGCTTGACAAATTTTAGATGCAACTTAAATAGCAAGAACCTTTAACCCTTGCAATCTTGTAGTTATTGCACAGAAAGTTGTCTTGCAAAAATGGAAAATGTATTCAACTCTGTTCTAATTTTTGCATGTGTACAAGTGCACACACACACACACACACACACACAAATTCTAAAGTCTCATTTTATCATCATCTGTATAAATACACAACTTCATTGTACAAAAATGTGACACGCTCACCTTTGTTACTATTCATAGCTTTGCTATTTGACTTGGCTTAATAAGCAGCTGCTTTTGCCATTCTATAACGTTGTTACTTTTTTGTAACAGTGGGTCACATGACTCAAGGCACAAACATACACACACAATCGTGTACATGGGAACCAAACTAACCCACTGAACAGGGAGACTGATTGCTTCTGCAGTCTGTAATTAAGCCAAGGTGATCAAAAAAAGTGGCACTACCCATGAGATGTCGGCTCACTAGGGTACTCCCTGCCTCAGGCACGCTCAATCGGGAAGTCTAATGCCAGAATAAATAACCATCTCTACGGTCATTAGTGCTGTTAGTGTATAATTCACTCCTAAACCATGCTCCTGGCTTTTGTTACAGTTTCACCGAGGGCCAAGTTGATGCTGGTCCGATGTCTGTGTTTGAGATAACCGCACATCCGTGGTCTTGGGTTCATGCTGATCGCTGATCTTGTTTTCAGCATGACTGAAATTCAGTTTCAGACTGCAATGAGTCCTCAACGGCCATCTTGGTCAATTTCCTCTCAAATTTTATGAAAATCTCCCTTTAGCATTTCAAACAAGTTAGCGATGAACAACACAAATAAATAACAGTATTCAGTGCTTTTAGATGTGGATCTAAAAGGTTTTTCCATTGTACATTTATTCTTTATTACATTAAATACATACATCTTTACAGTTAAAACACCTCTGAAAATAGTGCACTTTGACTACAACAAAAAAAACACGAAGATCATTTGACATGTTGCATTTAATGCAGTTCGCTCATCTCTATCTGCATTTTAACAGGTTCCAGGGTGTTCATCTCCGTTCCACACGCTGGGCATGAGATGTACACTTGAGAAACAGCATGGCTCTTGATGCAGTAGTAGCAGAAGACGTGTTTGCAGCCTATGGCATGTGGCATGGTGGGCCACTCCCCGCAGAGTGCACACTCTGTCCCTCGGGGGGCTGTGGTACGCTCGCTGGCAGGTGAGAGAAGTGCCCCTACCCTGGCCCGGAGCCGCTGAACGCTGAGGAGGGGCACCAGGAAAATGAGGAACTCGGCAAAGCCATGCCAGAGAACCTCACGGTTCATGTGCTGGAAGTCGTGGTTGCATGGGCCCTGGGGCCCGCTGAAGACGGCCTGCAGCCCCAGCAGCCGCTCCGTCAGTGTGGGGAACGTGCCTCGCCGCAGGAAGAGCAAGAAGTTCAGCACATTGGCCGCCCTTGCAGCCCCGCTAAGAAAGGCAAACGCTCGTCTGGCTTTGTGAGCATGGGACTCGGCGGGGAGGTTTGCGAACAGACCGTGGGACCTCTCTTTCAGCCACCGCTCTCCGACGGTGCACAGGGCGAACCACAGCTTCTGCCTGCGGCTCATTGGCCAATACCTCTGGGCCTGCGAGATGCTGTTGTGGTATCTGATGTTGAGCAGGGCCTGCCCGACGGTGGCGCTGTGGGAATAGACGGTGAACCTCCACAGTAGGAGCTGCAGGAGGGCTTTCAGCTCGGGCTCAAAGGGGGTTAAGTGTCCAGGCTTGAAATACTGGAAGCACTGGGTGAACTGTGACCAAACAAGCTGCTCCAAAGCTGCATCCAGCTCAAAGGCGTCAAGCTGACTTACTCTCAGAACCGGAGTTAACGTGCTCGAAGCGTCTCCCGCCAAGGGTCCGTCTCCTCGGGCTCCATCTACGAGCAGAAAAAGGAAATTGTCATGCCTCTTTGCATTTGGTCCGAAATCACTTTTCACATGTAAAAACCCGTAATACGCTCCTTTAGAGTTATGCAGTGCACGGGCACAGGGTGTCTTATACCGCTCCCTCTGGATATTCAGCGTGTGGACAAATCACATCACAGGAGATTATCCAAAATGCGCGGGCCTGGCAAGGCAATAAACATCCACAGCTGTGGAACCATTTCACTCTGGCGCCTTTTGCTGGGATCTCAACGCTGTGCCGAACTGCCGCACCTCATTACTTTCTGCAGACCGGCATGGAGACTTTTCCATGAACCGGATGAGTGCCCTGACCAAAACATGGCTACTAAAATGAGCACCCATAGAAAAATAACAAATACAATCTAAACTGCAATTAAAAAAACAACACGGCACTTCCAATCACCCTACAGCCTGGTAAAAACAAGCTACTGACATAATTAAGGTTACTACCTGTCTACCTGTATAACAAACGAGGCTAAGAACAGTAACAAAGAGAAAAAGAGAGTATCCCTAATAGAAAGCCAATATACTTCATTTGCTCAATATGAGCAACCCAAATAACACCAAAACATAAATGGGATCGCACCCGGGGTGCCAAGCATGTTTCTGTGAATGATCTTCCTGGTGGTCAGGAGGCAGGCCTGCACGGCCCTGTCATTTAGAGGAATCTATTGGCGCAAAGCACCGCCGGGGCCCAGGCGAGAAAAGCGTCGGTCCAGCTTCACTCCGGGGATGCGCTCTCCTGCTATTCTTTTCAAAGCTGTTTATTGAACAGTTTACAAGTTATGAATGAACACATTTTATTTGGACACATATCATTGACAGCGCCCCATCAATAGTAATGTGACTATTGTCAAGAAACTGTCAATATTAATGTAATTATGATTTAGAAGATCACATGGACGTTAGCTGGAGCAAATAACATCTCCTACGGAGCTGCCATCAATACCAGGATTACTATTGACACGTCCCTTCAGATTTCAGTGTGCCTTCCAGATATATAACAAACAGACACTTCTGTCAATGGGCAATGCCTATAAAAATTAAGCATTTAAATTTACAAGGCTTTAACTACAGAAGTGGAAATCTATGTTCTTGAGCAATCTCAAAAATTTCAATCGATGACCACATCTACTGCAACTGTAAACAAAGGACCTGCGTTGTACAATACACAGACCTACACAACAATCTGACAATGACTTATTAATTTTCAACTGTGCTGGCACTCAGGAGAAGCAGTCTGCAACCTATCAAGGTCAACGCGGGATGAAGAGGTGCACACCAAATGATCAGAAAAATGCATACGGCAGGAAAAATTTTTCCATGATAATAGAAAAGGGGAAACTTTAATCAGCACAGAATCATTCATATCTTATGCTGACATGTATAAGTGGAAATGCTCAATGACTGGTCGCAGAATGTGTCAACAACATTTGGAGCATCATGTGTCAGCATGAAAGTACTTTTGTTCAGTACCATATACAGTTACAGTACACTGTATTCTGGTGGGAAAAAAGGTACAGGAATTTTTGAGCATGAAAAATCATACAAAGACAGACAGCCTGCTTCAGAAATTACATTTATCTCTATTCTTTAAAAATGCAAGAGGAGCACAGAGGCTGCAGTCAAACTTCAGGGCTGAGTATTTTTAATGACATACAGCAAAGGACTGAAAAAGGAGGAAGGCACCAGGCAGGCCTGACATTGTAAGCTTCAGAAAATCAAGGAGAGCGTTGCAGAAAATTCAAGGAACAAGTAGCCTGACACTGGGTTCACAAACATGGGCTAAGGGCAACTCCTGCAGCAATTAAGGCCTACAGGGACAGGCTGGTTCGCAGAAGCTGTGCACCCCTCCCCTCACCTTTGCCCTGGTGCAAATATTCCAAAACCCTGGAAACATTTGACAAATCTCACCAAGATGAGAGACAGGCAGCAATTTGGTGACTAAACCCAAGAGTGGCATGGAGAATGAGCTACCGCAGGTAGGGTTTAAGTGAGCCAAGATGGCTTAGGTGTGTTCTGCAGGTGTGCACCCCTGGAGGTGAATCTGTGGCATCATTCCCACCAATTCCATATGCCCTGGTAGGAATGAAGGATTTACAAAGACCTGAGACGAAAAACTGCAGGTAACTAAAACATGCTTTGATTAGGATGTAGGTTACTGTAGTTTTCACGTTAGCAGGGGAAAGAACATTGAAATTAAAAAGGCAAAGAACATAACGGGGTAGTACACATGTCCATTTGGCAGTTAACAGTTTCAACATCTGGGTACTCAGAATGCACAGTGCAACTTTATATGGTAAATACGCTGGCTGGCATCAAAAAACCACATAGGAATTCAGTGCAGATTTATTTTACCAGGACACTTATTAATTTCAAGTTACATTTTAACGAGGCCATTGATGAGTTATAAATCAGGCTCCTGTCTGACAACATGACTTTTAATGAGTACTTAGTGATAATAGAAATATCTCAGAGGCATCTGTGGCATCACCCAGCACCGCAAAGCCCGCTGTTGTATAGTGACATCACACCTCCATTGAACGTCCGCAGCTTTTTTTTTTTTTTTTTTTTTTTTGTAACCGCTCTCGTCCAAAGCAGGCAAGATGTAAACTACGTTTGCGGGAAATAAGTTAAATGTGGCATCAAAGGAATGGATCCATACATTTTCTAAATTAAGTTGTCAGCTAAATTAATTTGTGTAAAAGCTCCAACAAAGCCACGTTGAATGGCGTAACCTTCTTCCCCTTTCCATGCAGCGTGTCGGAGATGTTCGTCAGATCAAAACTGATGAGAACGTCAGTTTTGGAACTTTTAATGTGATGTCATCCTGAAGACAGCTTACAAGGACATTGAAATTATCCACTCACTGACCAGACTAATTTATATGGGGCTGTATCATAAAAAATGAATGTGTTTTAATGCATCAGGGTCTGAGGCCTTTGCTGTCACACACTAATGTTTTGTCATGGCAACACTATTTCCCTAATCACAGAAGAATTCTGAAAGCTGGAGGGTCAGGGTAAGTTAATGCCTGAAAAACATCCTTTAAAACAAAGCTGACGCAAAGATATGTGCCTTGCCTAATCCAGTTTGCACAGAAAATAAATTATTTAAAAGAATTAATTGATTTTGTGAGTTTGAAGGTGAAAGATTCAAAGCCTGTGCAAGTAATATGTACAGAGGTCCTTGGAAAAGCAACTTAAAAACTCATGAAAGATTTAACGGTTGAAGATGCTTGCTGCAAGACAAAAAAAAAAAAAGGTTAACGAGAAAATAGTACAGTTCTAATATACTAAATTGAAGTTTTACAGCATACAAATATAAACGTGTCAGCAACAGTTTCAAATACATTTCCATTAAAATGAGGCAAGACGTAAAGAAGAAACGCTGAATGCAGCAAACATATCTTGTAAGTTAATCTTCAAGGACAGATTCACAATTTGTATGTTTTAGTCTAGGGTACTTCGTATATGCAGTGCTAAATGCCGCTATAATTAAAGTGGTCAGGCAAATAAAGTACTGACTCGGGTTGTAAGAAGACTATGTTTGCCAAACACCTGGTCCTCCCATGAGAAACTGTCTGCCTCCAATCAATATGCAGAACACTGACCCTATAAAAAGACGGCAAATGTTAAACTTAGTGTAGTGCATAATAATACAATGGCGATACAGATGAATGTCCTCTTCGTAAACCTCATCTACATCTGTGCTATTTAATTCATTCTGCTCAACTTAATTAAGTAAAATTCCATGGTTAATTGTTACTAAGTATGAACAACTTCATTATTTTCTTCTAGCTACTGTCCCCTTGCCTTTTACAGTACTACATGCTTAAAACACAGGAAAACAGCACAAGAAAATGTTCAATCAATACTTCCTAAAAATCTTCTTGAGTGTTTAAGGTTGTTTAAAAACAGCACCAATGAGTGAGGTAGTTTATAATTTAGACCATTTACCAAAGGGTCGGTAATTGAAACCCCGCAAGGGATAAAGCAGTTGTCTGCTTCAGCAAAATAATTATCATGAATAGCATCTGTAAAAAAATTGAGTTGCATAAAAGGATAATTACCCCAATATATATTTAGCTGTACAAGTATGTAAAATAACAATCTACAAGACATTTGGCTAAAACTAACGTAAATACAGGAATATAAATTCATACTGCATCTATTACTTCTACAAACCACACAAATATTTTTGCCAACCATTAACCAAACCGCCACAATACTGGAAGCCTCCAGTTTACAGTATTTAAGTTACCAAGGCAACATTGCATAAACCTTTAAGGAATGGTTACTGAAATTTGTTTCACATACAATAAATCAAATCTTTTCCATATATAGCAATGGTTTGTAGGGAAACAAAATGTGACTGCAATTTCAAGACAAATACTGTTCAAATCTGTCCTTCGAGTCAGTCTTTTAAAATGTGTTTTCTTGCAACCTTCAAGACCAATGTGTTCTTAAGATCATAAAAAGACATTATTTTAAAAAAGAAAATTGCATTCACAAAACTAATTTTCTTAGGTGTTCCACAAATTCATACATTTCTATGTTAAAGCTCAGTCTACGTGTACACAATGTGTAGCAGTGTTTACGCTCCTGTGTTATATACATGTCTGTATACACAAATATATGTGGAACTATGGGCTGGATAGCCTTGTATTCATAAAAATATTCTGAAAGTGAACAAAGCCCAGTCTCATTGTCCATAATAATCTGTTAATATTTGATAACATTTCAGAAGACTTGGGTTTTGTGTGTTGGTATCCACCTTTTAAAGATAATGTTTCACATTTAAAAAGCTAACACCTGTACGCGTGTACACAAGGCATCAGCACAGGTTTCATTTCAACTGGGAGGGGGGGGTCCTATCCATTATTTGATTAAAGTGATGAGCATGCATGGAGACGGGGGGGCAAGTGACTACCTTCAACACTGGAGGGGTGGGGGGGGCGCGCCGCCCCGCGGAGGGGGGGGGGGGCGGGGGGGGGGGGGGGGGGAGAGGGGGGTGGTAGTGGTGGGTTGGGGGT
>JABJVR010000029.1:3438238-3455923 GCA_025773905.1 Chitala chitala
CCCCCCCCCCCCCCCCCCCCCCCCCCCCCCCCCCCCCCCCCCCCCACCCCCCCCCCCACCCCCCCACCCCCCCCCCCAAGGGACTACCTTCAACACTGGAGGAGTGCCCCCCCCCCACCCAAAATCTTATGCCTGTGACACCTGTTAATGATTATGTGCAAAATTTTGTGATAAATGGATGTCTGTAAATCAATTAAGTACACAGAGTCGTAATGTTTTGCTACTACTATCAGTGCATGTACATGTACTTTGATCTGCGTTGCTGCTGTAGTAAAACTGTACCAAATCAGGTAGTTTTCATATTTTAAAGGTATGCTAATAAGAATGGCATTGCATTCACTCTTATCACCGAGAGCAGTGGCAAACACTTTCCTAATATGAAATGTCTACAGTATCTGTATTTAAACCAGTTGTCACAAATACCTGAACAGAACATACAGAATACCTTTTACAAATTGTGAGCAGTTTAAGGAATTGGGACTACTGCATAAATAAGTTAAGATTTTTTTAAATATACAATTGAAACATTTTAAAATGTTGAAATACTTGATTAATATACAAGCAATACAAAACTGCTGAAAGTATGTGACAGATCTGCACGCATGAGCCATTTTACTGCGCGTCCAGCCTGGCGTTACTAGCTGCCATTAAGACAATGGGTAGGGGTTATTCTTCATTCACATTTTATTTTGTTAAAAAAAAAATTGTCATCGGTTGGATATGTTAAGAGGCATAAAGTAGGCTACTGTATAGTGTTTTCACGTGTAATTACAATTAAAAACAATAATATATCAGTACTTTAAAAATCTGTTGGATTAATTAAACATCTTGTGATACATTTACTCATTATAATATACTTTAAAATACTAAATGTCGATTGTTTATACAAAATAAGATGAACCTATATTATCAAACAAAACTTAATAGTATCGTAGACAACTTCGGGGACGAATGTACCAACAGCCTTACAAGAAACTAACATTTTAGATCCGCTCCAGCATTTCACTACAAACAGCAGCTTTTATAAGATTCTACTTATAATTTAACGAACGACTCCTGGACAGCACTCTACAGAAGTACGCATCTCACCTAAAACAAGGTATTTGTACCTACACTTCGGTAGACACTTAGCCACTTAACGTGACAAGACTGATTACAGCAACTGCGACTAAACGTAAACATATCACAATCTATAATATATTAAACTTTGGTTTAGCGCAGTCTTAACATTAAAAAGCCAAATTGCATAACAGCATTCAAATGCCGTAGCCCTTGACACAAATAAAAAAAATATATTACATATTTACCCATAATGTTTAATCCACATGCAAATTAAAACCCTCTGCTTGCGGAAACCAAACTTATTTCCGGGTGCTAGTTGTGACGACAGGACGTGCAGGACAAGCAGGCCAATCACATTGTTGTTTTAGGAGCACGTGATTAGACGGGGCCAATCTGCCTCTGGAAGACGGGCTGTCTGTGTTAGAGAGGCAAAAACGAAAATCTCAGCGGTAAAGACACATTGGATGAGTTTTTAGAATGTTTATTAAACTAGTGAACTTGTTTCGTCACGTGTATTTAGACCAATAGCTGAAGAGACTCTAGATTGTTGTGCAGTGAAGTCCAATGAGATTTTGCAGTGGGCGGGCTGCTGACAGAAGCATGTTCGGGTGAACAGCCTTGTGTGCGAATTCGTTGATGAGGTAGTTAGCAGTAAAAGACGTTTTGTGTGATACATATAGTGTAATATACAAACTTTAATGAAGTTTGTAAAGTCTTATTTAATTGAATTAGGCCATGTTTTTAGCGGCAACAACGGGTAACTATTGTCATAGATGTATTGTAAGGAATGTGATATGTAGATTTTAGCTGTATATATATTAAGACATCTTAACACAACACAAAAAATACATGAATAAAACAAATACGCTTTGAAGCGATCCAAAATTATGCTGTTAATCTACGATGTTGACTACTCGTACCCGGTTAATTCTAGCGATTTAGTATATATTACAAATCGGGTTTTTTCGTAGTTAAACATTATTTAAGAAACGGAGGTTAAAACCAATAACTGTATGAATGCAAAGGATAACAGTAAGTGGTCAGATTGCAGAATGAATAATGTAGCGTCTAAACACAGCGCGCCGGAGACTGAACCTTTTCGTTTTAGCGATACAGAAGGGTGTATAAGTGCCCCTTGCCATGCAACTCAAAACATGAAAGTCTTGCTACACGAATTTAAGGGTCTTTATGAGGAAAAACTGAGGCGCTTGGAACTTGAATGGGAAAGTGGCAATCGCGAAGATGTATTGCGGGTAGGTGGGTTGAGAGCTCCGTTTTGTATTGGCATAGTAAGCCATGCAGGTAATTTACTGTACACAATTATTCACGTATTGTTGCTTCAGCAGAATAAGATGCGTTTCGGTTTGATATGTAAGTACTGGCGTGTTTCTCTCCGTGTGAATTTTCTTATAACAAAAGCAAACGTTATTCAACAACGGGATTTTCATTCTACTAATAAGTCTGTACCGTTCACACTTACAGGAACTGGGGAAATGTGTTTGCTGGGGCCAAGTTGAGTCTTTTGGCTGCATTTCTTTCCTCTAAATGTTATCTCTGCGGTCAAGAGTAAGAACAGCACATGTGCGTTTATCTATATCCGTGGGGCTTCCCTTTCAAAATCACAGTCAGAATCAGAATCAGAAAACATTTATTGCCATGTAAGTGAAGGTGATTCACATTACTAGGAAATTGCTGCGGTGCTTTGTGCATACATAGAGCAACACAGTAACGAACAGTTGGTACAATACAATAATAAATACAGAATAAAGAAATTAGTAAATAAACTGCAATATGCAGAAAAGTTGGTGTTTCAGTTTCAGGTAGGGGGGTGAAACAGTTTCAGGTTGCTGTTGAGTCTGGCAGCAGAAGGGAAAAAACTGTTCTTGTGGTGTAGTACAGCTCTAATGTAGTACTAGTATATTGTTGTAAATTGTTAGTGGACATAGATTGCCTCTATTCCTGAAGGGGTTAAACCAATGTGGTAGGTGCAGTGGTACATTTGGACATAAATGTTCATTATGAGTAGATGTATAACATGAGTAGCTCCAGCAATGTGAGCTAGTAGTACATCACAAGGTAGCTTCACTGAGCCATTTTGCTTTTATCAGATGGCAAATTACATTACGCTTCCATCTTCCTACATGAATCAAAATACAGTCTCTGAGATTCACATTAAAAAGGCTTCTAATCATTTAAATTGTCACTTGAAATCATTTAGTTAGATGTTGAAATTCCAAGCTGTATGTCAAAATAAGTATAACTACATTTAAAGAAGTAAAGGTTTGGTGACTGGGTATTTACATGATAAAGTAATATTTGTCGGATTTGAAGGAAACCTTAAAGGTAACCATTAGACAGACAGGTAATCTTTAATAATTATTGCTCAGTCAACATTTACAAAGAAGTTTGGAACAGCTTGACGGATTTTCAAGCACTCGGTATATATTTATTTCCTGTACAATGTAGTGAAAGGCCCATTACTCGAGTTTTGTGCTAAGTGGGAGTCAGAGATGTGACGTGCATACAATGTGATCTTCCTTTACAGCTATTTGCCCCGTCTGTCATATAAACAATTGTAGCACTTTTACAAAATGCATCATAGGAAACATGAATGTTTTTGTCTTTAATCTGCTGGGCCATTTCCTGCTAATTCAGTGTTGCTATGTTATGTTTCTTAAAAGAAAATTAGGGTACCTGCAGGACTGTATACATTGCTAGTCATTGCTTGAGTTTTTAATTATTATTATTTTTTTTATTTTTTAGATGAAAGTGCAACTTCTGCAGTCCTATGTGAATGATCTGAGTGACCAAAATCAAGTGTTGGTTCAGACTGTGGCAGATCTTGAAAAAGAGGCCAATGAAAAGTTGGTAAATTTGCAAGCAAAAATGGGCAGTTGTGACCAGTTTATTAAGGTAAGTCTGTAAGAAACACCATTGTTTTGTCGTGGTTAATGTCTGAACTGTACTGTTCTCCTTTCAGTATATTTATTTCTATTTATTAAATCTGTCATTATGTCACATTTACTGTTTAAAGAAGCTTGCAAAGGACTTTAATTTTTGTATTAAAAATCACAATAACTTGTTTTCACAACATTTGTTTAGGTTGAAAATTTAACATTTATAGAGTCTGAATTTCTTGGATAACAACAGGATCATGCTTGAATTCCATTTATTTGCTTTTCTGAAGGAAAAGGAATGTTGAAAAGAAGTTTCATATGGAATTTGCTTTGATGTATAATTTCTGATTTTTTGTATTTTAAAAGCAAGGTAATATTTTATGTTTTTAGTTGCCTGTCACTGTCTTTACTATAAATTCTTCATGTTCTGTCTATGTGTTCAGGATTTCCTTTAGGAAAGGAGGGAATATATACTACACAGGAAGTAGGAGCTGCAAAGACTTACTAATTTCTGCATGCCGTATTTGTCATTAAGTACCTTTATGTATACTTTAGACGTTTTTATTTTTTGTGTATTATTCATGATGTATCATTTGTTGTGCTTATAGTTATTTAAATAATTACTAGATTTTAATTATTTACCACTAAGTTCTAAATGGTGATTGTGTAATTAATGGTTTTATGAATGTAAAATTTATTAACTTTTATCAAAAATGGGGTCAGTATGTGGTCATTGGTAAACTGAAAAATAATGTCATGTTTCTATTAACAATATAGTAATGACTGACAGCCCAGCATAGACTGGGAGAAAACAAAGCAAGTTTTACAGTAGAAGATAAATGAGTACATTATTATATTAGCCCAGAGTTTATTGGTAACTGCACTCCATTTTGATTCATCCATCACTGATGCAGTTTCTTTATATCTCTCTTTCGAAGCTGGAGCTGCTAGAATTAGATTGAAGTCTGGAGCAGTCTTTGACTGCCTCAGATGCATATTACACTGTTGTCCCCTGACTGTAGTAAACATTATAATAATGACTATAATTGGAAATGAATCTGATTCAGAGGATTAAAAGCTACTTATATGCCTCTTGAAACTACAAAGAATGCAATGGATTTGGTAATACAAGACTGTAATAGAATTGTAATTTATTTTTTAATTTAATGCACTGGTGTTTTCAAAGTTAATGTTTTATAGTGCAAGCGTTGGTGTTGGTTTACAGTGCTTTGCATTTGCCTCACTAAAAGCTGTAATGCGGTAGTCTTGTAGTTCTGCGTATGCTTGGAGATTCTTTGCAGATGTAGATAAACCCAGTGTGAAGTGTTCTGTAAATGCCTGTCCTGCACAGGACAAGGCCTTGTGGACTATGAGTTTTAGGTGCCATGTGTTGCAGCCAAAGCATAGGAAAAAGCATCTTAGAATTGAGGTTTTGAGGTTCCATATCACTATGGGACCAAGATTGCTGTGCTAAAGAGCTTCTGTAGTGAACAAGCTGTTTTTGCTTGAATGCACTTTTAGAGAGCACACCTGGTGCAAACAAAGAACTGGGATATGGACTTGAGATTAAACACAGTGCAAAGTCATGGTTGTAAGTGCTTTTTTCAGCTGCCACAGCAGGGAGAATTGCCCTGTATGCTTTTGAGAAAGGAGCCAGACCACCAGATATAGCAGGAGCAGGTTTGCAGCGAGGACCTGCACACGAAGGGTCACGTCGCTACGCTCTTAGCAGGGATCCAGTTCAGTCCGGTGACTCCTGTGCTGCTGTTGGGTTTTGACTTTTTAGCATTACTATCAGTGTTATTATTACCAACGTACTCACGGTATTGCGGGCAACGAAGTGATCTTACGAGCATCTAACAATTTGATTTTTTTTTACCCCCAGTTATAATTAGTTTCACCTTGATGTGTTTGAAGATCAAAGACAAGATTTTTATTTTAATTTTTTTTACTTAACCTTCTCATGCTTTACCTTTTTTTCCATGTAGAACAATAATCTGTGCCAGTGCTTTTCCCTTGACGTGAATGATCTGTGTGTTAGTCTTATATGACACGACATATCCCAACAGTCTCATTAAAAAAGAAAAAATAATAAAGTTCTAATCGAGGCCGTCTAGATCATTTCTGGGCTCCGTAGCACGCTCTGCCCTTGACAGCAGCTATAATACACGAAAGGCTCTTGTCAAAGATTAGATCATGTCCTCTCTGCTGTGTTGGCATGGAGGCGTAGGTCTCGTGCTCAGTTATGGGGTTACCCAGAAAAAGAATGAATTACCTGAGGTAATTAGTGTCAATGAGCAAGGCTGGACACACTGACTGTGAGCTGCAGAGGGCTGTGATGTCAGCAGCGACAAGCTGTTTGCATGCCACGCTACTTCTGGTGAATCTGGGCATTGTGCAGCGTTAATGGGCGTGAGCAGCATGTGTCCATGCTAGCCATAGAGTGGGTAGTGCAGACTGGTGTGGCATTACTTTTGTGGAAGAGGTGTATAATAGAAACTTGGAAGCACCTCGCAAACAGCTTGTGCCTTCCGTTGTGGTATTACATCTGGGTTTCTTGCCTTTGCAGATTAGGGTAAAGGGGGCGTGTGTGTGTGTGTGTGTGTGTGTGTGTGTGTGTGCGCGCGCACGTGCATGCGTGCATGCTTGTGAGAGAGAGAGATAATGAGTTCGTTTGGAGCGATAATTGATCAGCTTCATTACCATATTAACTCTCTAATCATATGTCAGTGTTGTGGAGTCCTGTAATAAATGCTGTCTTTGATTTTGGAAATAATGAACTAATTAGACTAATTAAAATCAATAGAGGTGTCAATACGAGGTTAGGATTTGGAATGTGGTCTCTATCTGTGTTTAGAAAAAGTCACCAGCTCAGTGGAAAAAGGGATCTAATGCTGATTTATGAGTTCTTGACGGTCGTTAGTTAGAATAAATTGCTTGTAGTAGCAGAGACAGCATTATTCAAGTACAAGATACTAAGTGCATTGTAAGGTCAGCAATAAGGGCAAACTTACATATGTAGTTGTATGCCCTCGTAAACCCATGTTAATATATCAGGACAGAAAAGTACGTCCACTGTCAGTAGCAGCCTGAGGTTCCATAAGATTCCTTGCAAACCTCTTTGGCTTTAAGTATTTAAATTAGTCAGTGAAATTTATAAGGGAAAGTTGATTAACTTTTTTTGCTCAGGCCGTCTTAGTTACATCCGTGTCTTTTCTGTCCACTTTAATTAATGAAGTTTGATTTGGCAGTTAAAGTTTAATGGTCAAGATGTTGTATCTAGTTGCTGAAATTAGCCTGCTGATTCTGTAAGAGAAATGTCATGGACACCTTTCAATGTGTGAACAAGTAAAACAAGATCTATGATTTTTGCTTGCTTTTTTCATATATGATTTTTCCAATACCACAAACTGGTCTTCGTCTTAATTTAATAAGTATTTTTGTATGTGCCTTTAAGCACATCTCAGAATTATTTTGAACTTTGTCAGTATAGCTCAAATTCAATCAACAATTAAATTAACCTTAATTGGGAGGCTATCTAAAACAAAATGCATCATTTACAGGTGTATCTGAGAATGGCTCAGTGTACACACCTTAGCTCCTGTAACAATTTATGATTTTATTTATTTATTTATTTGTTTATTTTTTTGTCATCTTTCGCATGTTTAATGACATACATAATTGCCTTGCCAAACGTCACTTTAGAATATATTATTTGCATGTTTTGTTTGGTCAATAGGAAGTGAATATATTATTGCGGGTGACAAATCCTGAAACTGAAAGTGATTAGCTTATAATAAAATGTGACGGGCACCCAAAATCCTCATCTTGGTAAGCTGTTTGAAAAATGAATGGGCTTCCAGAGTGCTTTAATTTTACTATCTAAATTACTTTCTGGTTTAAAATTAAAAATAGGCTTATCTTTTATGTTAAGGACTGCCAGGAATGCGGTGTGTTGTAAAAAATTTTTGTTTGTTTTGTTTTATTTGGAGGCAAGAAAACAAATATACAGTCTTTTGAGTCTCCTGACCTAAACTCACCCTTTATTCTGCAATTAAGGTGCATCATTAAAGGAAACAAAAGACAGGTGTTTGTCAGTCGTTTAGTTTTGTGTTATTTGAAGTTAAGCTATTAAAATTTCTTTTTATTTGATGCTTTCAGTTAAATGAAATTAGGCATTTGGAAACTAAGCCATTAACAGAGCTCTGACGTGTAATTGGAATTTTGCTAGATGTAGGCAGGATGGACAGAGGGTAAGTGGGCCCAATTATCCCCGCAGTGGGCCTATGGTATTTACATCCACCATACGTATTTATGAAGGTGTTTGTCTCTGTAATGGTGTGCATTAAGCAAGCAAAATACAAGGGGGGAAAAAAAATAAAATGAATAGTCAGTGGTTTATAACTCAAGTTTTTTTGTGAATGTAAGCAATTTGATCAGTAGCTAATATAAGGTGATCAGGCTAGAGTCCTAATGCAATTAATTATTTTAGATTTTATTAAATTTAAATTATTTTTTAAAATACTGCATTTCTGAACAACTAGGGTTATTTTCTGTGCACCACCTCCTTTGTGGGTCTATGAACAAGTTTTGTTCTTTGTATATTTTGCCTGCCACCACTACTCTATTAATTTTGTTGTTTTTTATGTCCATTGCAGTTCCATTTTACTCTGTGAAAATTTCCCTTGAAGTGTTTGCGTTGCTTTCAGTGCCGTGTGGCCAAGGCGTAATGCTCTTTTGGACGACGATGTCAAAAGAGCCTGATGTGTTTCCGTTCCCCTCACTGTCATTTTGTCATATTTTAATCACATTAATATCTAAAATAACGATAATGAAAAGCAATATTTTTGTGGCTGCATGTTGAATATGTCACCGCAGTCTCCTAGGGTTCATCAGAAGGGCACCTGAAGACCGGTTGACCATTACTGTAATAGTTCTCCTCCCTCCCCCCACCAAGTTTTGATGACAGAGTAGTGTTGGAGCCTGCTTTAGTCATTCCTCTAACAAATTAGTTTACTGTGGCCATAACCTTCAGACAGCTCATCACCATAAATTGCTTGCGATTTCATAAACCTTGAGAGCTGAATTGACCGATCACAAATGGGACCTTATTTAGGACATCCAGAGACCCACAAGTAAATTTCAGTCCTCATTTCTAATACTTTTTATGATTAACTAAATGTCTTTACTGTATTTGTGTTATTTATTATATATGAAAATTGTGCAGCTTAATTTGTAATGATAAGCTTTCTGGATAGCCATTGTTCAAATGTTAGCCATTAATTATGGTGGTGGTTTCATTGTTTTAGGCAATATCATGCAACAAATCTTAGTTATCCTTTTATCTCTCTTGGAGGATACTGTTTATAACTATGTAAATAGATTGGAGGTTCTGTTTTTCTTCTGCCCTCTCAAAAGTATTGGTCATAACTTGGGTCAGATCTGATCCCTGATTCTGTTTCAGGATGTTAAAGGGTCTGAGAACCTTATCGTTTTAAGAGATTCTTTCAATTTTTCGTTTTAAGCTAGGGTGGGAATGATAAAACAAAGAGAACCATGTTGTATGACTTGTGAATTGAACATTAACTAAATTTATTTCCTGAGCCCTTAGGCCTATTTCTTATGTTATACTTTTGATGTCTTGCAGTGAACTGAATGTATTTTCCAGGTGTTTAAGAAGTATAAAGAGGCATGTCATAAGTAGGGTTTAAATGGCATTAATTTTGTCGTTATGAATGGTAAAACAGTGAGATTGTAGCACAATGAATGTTAATAAGAATAATTTAACAAATGTATGGCTTTAGCGTTGGGTTCAGTGGGAGATGATTTAAATAAAGTGAGTTATTGGTTCCCCATTGTGTTTGGGTACATTCTTCTGTTGTGCCCCCTCCCAAGGCTGCTGATTGACCTCCCGTTTAGTCTTTCATGCCACTGTGTTTTGGTCCAGCCCAGGCTGTTCTTTCCATTGTTTTCTCCTAATTCCCTAACTGACGTCTCTCGATGTATTCGCGAGTGGAAGCTGCTGCTTGTCCCTTTCAGCAGCAATAATAACAGCCGCGTGGGCTGAATGAGTGGATTTCCGACAGCTCGGTCCTCTCCTTTAATTGGCTTCACATCTGTCTACACACACGTGAACACATGCACAGACATGCACTGGAACCAGCCTAACACTGCTTTAATTCCTAGTTTTATTTATTTACATTTCAGTAGGCTGATTAGGAGCAGTGGTAGTAGATTGCGGTTATGGGCCGGACATTTGGAATTTACTTATAAATCGATATCGGGTTGCTAAGCAGGCTACTGTTGTGTAGTTTGAGAAAGGTAACAAGCTGGTAAAATATCTGCCACATAATAATATGGAAATACACATAACGTGACTGGGGTGGTCCAGTGTGGCTGTTAAACATATTGTGCATTTGTATCGCTCCTGATGTTACCTTCTTGGTTTCTAAACAGTTTTAGGGATATTAAAGAAAATGACTATTAAAGGATGAAATGGGAATAAAACAACATTACTGTTTCTTTCTGGTTTTGGGTTTCTCAGGGGGAAATAAAAGGAGTAATCTTTTGTGCAAGCTTCAGCTGTAATAATGAATTGACAATAAATGTTGTAAATAAAAACGGCCAGGTAGAGTATGGCATTGCATGTCTCTTTTTTATGATTGGGTGCATGGTGCTTTTGCAGCAGACTTAAAGAGGAAGCTGAAAGCAATGAAGGGAAAAGATTGATAAACGCCTGAAATGTTGCTTCAGCTCCATTCAGCGGTGTTCTGTGGACGACTACATCAGTTTAGGCAGGAGCAGCATTAGGGGAAGTCAGTTATGAGACTTACAATTCATAAAATGCATGATTTTTGGACAAAGAAAACGCAGCGAACGCAGGGTAAGAACTTTTGCGTGTGCACGCGTGAGTACACGTGTGCGTGTGCCTGCTTGAGGAGGGGCGGGCGCTCCCGGCTGAAAGGGCATCTGAAACAGATCATGAAGAAAAATAGTCTTGATACCACTGTGACTTGACCTGTGAGTAATTAACATCCGCATTGATTTCCTTTTCCCCCGAGTGACCCCTATCACCATTTGCTTCAAGTGCACACTTCACCATATATCACCAGCGCAACTGTTCTCCAGACCAGGAACTTTCAAAAGGTGAAACTGGGAAAGGACAGATACATTACAGGCCTATTACGTAACCCATATGACCCGTTTAAAATTTTTAAGGATAGATAAGTTAACTGTGTATCGATTGCATGATGTGTTGTCAAACGCTTCTGTCCACAGAGTCGGCCAGACTGCAGTCTTTCCTTCTGTCCTCTTTTCATTTCATGTTCCTCTGCTTCCTGGTCTGTGATCCCTGAGCATTCAGACTGCCGACGTGTTTTGTTTTTCTTTCTTTCTCCTGTTTGTGTGTTTCCTCCTCTGGAGCGTCTCGTGTGGGGCTGACGCCTCCTCGCTGCCTTCCAGTGTCAGTAGGAGCCATTGATCCGGGGCCTGAGGGTTTCCTGCCGCTGTGCCAGGCAAGCGAGCGCTCCTGGTGTGCCGGGGCCGCTCCTGGACGAGCCCCTTTCTCGGGCCCTTTTTTTGTGCCTTTGTTGTTTTTTCAGAGGATGTAGCGCTTATGGACTCAGACCTGCTGCCTGAAAGGTTGCGGCTGAGGATCCCTGAAGGGGAAACTCTGGTTGCTCTTTGGAGAGAAGCAGTTAACCTGAGTTGTTTCTTTAAAAATCCAGCTCTAAAAAACAGATGAGTACATAAAGTGTGAGCCATGAAATATCAGTTAGGTTAAAAAAAAAAAAAAAGTATCTTAAATTCTGACGCTCATGCCTGACATAGTTTAGTGCAGACGTACGCTGGAAAACTGCTTTAAACTTATTTTAAATCCATTGTAATAATTGTAACAAGTTAGATTTTAGTCACAGAAAGAAAAGAATGACACATAAAGGCAGTTTTTATAGCTGAATACTGATTGTTTTTCCCTCTCATTGTTTGTTTGTCAGCCAGGCCTAACGTGCTTACTCTACAGTTCGGGTCTAAATCCGGCAACGGGAGCAGCTGCGCTCGCAGTACGTCAAGACGGGTGCATTTTGGAAAACAGCAGCGCATCAAAGTCTGTCTCTTTGTGCCACAGGTTTCCGGGACCAGCTTAGGGGCTGTTCCTCAGGAGCAAATTGGGGGGCCTTCAAGTTCCAACGACGAGCTGTAAGTGGAACAGGCTAAAATTGGAACTAACATGCAACTCACTTTTTTCCCCTACTCTAATGATGGCGGTAACAGTGTCACACAAGCATCACTGTGTATACCTGTGTATAAATATTACAGTTTGGCTTGGCTTCACTTATTATTTTTTAATCCGTCTACAGAATGTGCTTTCCTATAACCCTCATTGTTTTAGTGAATATTTAAGCAGACAACAAAAGGACACGGCACGTGGCGCAGCCGAGTTGTTAAGCTAACGTCTTCATGCGCTTAGCCATGTTCAACTCTGTTGTTAGGAAAGTTTTCTTGGCTTCAGGAAAGTGTAGCCCTCGCCCCACCCCCAGCGGTGCTAATGAGAGACGCTGCAGTATTTCTTCGCTCACCTGAGGGACAGGGACTGATCTCTGGGGGTGCGTGTTCAAAGAGAGAGGTGCTACTTCATGGGGCCGATTCCGTCACAGATATCGCCAAAATATGCCATGGCGTGCAATTTTTTTTTTTGTGATATGTCCTGTAGTTATTTTTCCACAGCTGGCCCCAGGAGTTTGTTCAGATATTCCACTTAAAGAAAACGGGATGAAATTTAATGATGTAAATACGAAACGTAGGCAGCATCCTGCCACCAGTGTCGACATTAAAAAGAACAGATTGAAATTATCCCCAGGGGTACAGCCACTGTGGTGGGTGATAGAGTTTGGAGTCTTTCATCTCTTCTCTCGCTTGTGTTTGCTTTGTCTTCATATATGTGTGTGTGTGTGTGTGTGTGTGTGTGTGTGTGTGTGTGTTTATTTATATATTTAAATGGTGGTGAAATAAGTGAAAATAAGTCATGTTTTTGTAATACAATTTTTTTTTAAGTTGTGAGGGTTTTTTTTTTTTCTTTTTTTGGCTTATCTGTTGGGAAAAGAAATTAAATGTTTTTTTTGTGAACATATTTACAGGAATGTAAGTGCATATAATTAGCAGCAATTTATATACAAAGGCAGTTTTTTTCTAAAACGTGAATTAAAAGGCACGTGTAAGCATATTGGCGTGAACTCGCGTTTCGGCCTTGTGCTGCGTTGTGTCTCGGGGCAGTACTCATGTGGGGACTTTGGCCACCTGATTTCTCCTGTATTGACTTTTCCAGGTTCTGCTCTTCAATGAGCCATTCTCCTATTAGTGATGCAAACAAATCGATATACTACACGCCTGCTGGGGAGTCGGGGTGACGACCGGGGCCCGCACTCACAAATAATTCACGCAATCATTTTGCCGTCATTCCATCTTTTCGTCTGTTTGCTACTCTTGTACAGAGATGGATTATAAATACGAAAGTTGTCATGTAACATTGACAATCTATATTCTTTTGCAACCATGTGAGGATATCTGGGTGCTTATGTTTATGAAAATGCATTTATGTTTATCTATAAGTAATAATATAATGTAATCTATAATTATATAAATGTAAAATGTATGATGTATAATATGAGTGTGCGTAAATACTGGCAGACGTGCGCGCGGCTTTACAGTGGGTGTTAGTTTAGGTTTACTTTTGCTTCTGGCTGTTGTTCACAATGTGTGTCAACCTGGGCAACCAGCTGTAGTGTTATTGTGTTTATATATATAAAATCTATTTTATATTATGTGTAAAAGATTGGGGGTGAGTGGGAAGTGCATGGCACTGGCACTGCCAGTGAGTGAGATTACCCCCCCACGCTTCGCCCGCAGACTCCTCATCAGCCCAGAGCTGTGACACGTGCTGGTTCCGGACACGGCTGAGCAGCTGTCAGCGGCAGGGTAGCGGCTTTCAGGAGCGCTTGGCGGGATGGCCGGGTGCCAACCCATACCATCTGCGCGCCTGACATTTCCCGCTAATTAACAGAGGGGTTAATTGTTCTGGCAGGCGCAAATGTAGTGTCTAACATCACCCCAGGGAGACATGTACAAGCGGCGGAGTGGAGAGGCGTGGGGACCACGTGCTTAATGTCACTGTTGTCACACAACAGTTAACAGCCACCGATGGTTATGCCGAGCCAATGCAAAAGGGCCGAGGGTTTTTTTTTTTTGCGTTTTTCCATTCTGATGAATTATGCCAAGCTGCTGTAATGATGTAGAAAGAATTGGGTTTAGGAAGGCAAAGACCACTGCCTGGGGGCAATTGGGAGGGAACAATTTGCATGTTATTACTGCATATTCATAACTAATTGTGTTAGGCTTTGCTAATAGAGCAGAATGACAGTATGAAAAATCGAGCGGCCGTTTTCTAGCCAACAAAGCAGGCTGCGATTTTCCTCTCTCCAGCCACGTGAATGCTGAATGATCATTAAGACACTTAGTTGCTAAATATAACAGGTTCCACCATTTGTCAGCCTGACATAATATAATTTATAAAGTGTTCTAATTTTATCTTTGCGCACGGGCTTCATTTTATACCGCAAAACAGATGACTGTTGCAAAATGAGCCTATATATTGACTTATAACACGGAAAAATACACCAATATCATTTAACACACGATACCTGCTCACATATGTGTTACGAATGCCTGGTGCAATTTCCTGCTGGCAAATATGGAGGAGGGCATTTAATGCATTTGTTGATTTGAAATATTAAGGCCATTTTACACTAATGGTAATATTCCATGCATCAAGCAAGGGATTAATATTTAGTGCAAAAAGAGCCAGAAACTGAACATGATGTGCCCTTGAATTTTTAATATAATTTTATTTTTTCCCCCGGTTAAGGTTATTCTAATATCCTTGCTTGTAAATGCATGAGGTGATCAGTCATCGTAGGCCTTCTGCGCCGGCGTGTGACACATCGAGGGCAGAGGTGTCCCTGTGTCTGGTGGCTGCTGAGCCCTGATCCGTCTCAAAAGACAGGGTAAACAGACGGGTTACAAGTTCTCCCACACTTGCCGATTTGAGCCAGCTGTTTGTGCCCCCTCTCCCTTTGTGCCACTGTCCTGTGGCAGATACAGGGAACTTTGTGTGCATGGAGCACAGTGACGGTCCAACAAAGTTGCTCACTCAAAGTGTCCCATACACACGTGGCCAAAGCAGACAGTTAGCAGTGGCCAGGTGCCCCTCTTATCAGTGCTGTCCCCCCCACCATGTGCCTTGTAAATGTCACATGTCTGCATGATGCTTCACAGCTGCCCCTCATGGAGAACTCTACAGCACCAATCATGTATTTGCATTAAATTTAAGGCAAAGTAGCAAACGGCTGCAAAAATGCACTTAGTCCTGCTGATATACATAAAGTTCTTCTTTAAAAATGTATTGAGGGTTTCATGCATTTTCTTGTAGTTTGGCTGTGGTTTTCTTTGGCATGTTTTTGTTTTGTTTGCAGCAATAAATTGACAGGATGCCTTCAGATGGGATAGGTAGTAATATTCATGATTGCCCTCATGCTTTTTATACAGATGTATATAGAACTGTAGTTTGTGTAGTTCAAAACAGTTAAGTCATTTCAGACAATTACGAAGAATGGACGCAGACGAAAGACACACATACCTGGTTTAAATTATTTTCGAGCACATGCCTCATTGAATGAGGGGCGAAAAAAAACCTCATCTTGATTTTTAAATGTCCAGAAGCTTCTCATGCTTATTAGCGAAGCTGTTATTTGCTGTGCTGAGATGTCTCTGGAATTATCTGTGAGAATATGACAGCTGCAAACTCCCCTAAGCTATTGCCACTTATGCCCTGGTTGTCGTGGTGCCCTGTCAGAGACTCTTTCCCAAAATCCCAGCTCTGTCCGATCCTCTTTCCCGTGTCCATTTCTTGTCTGCTCTGATGAGCAACAGGAGAGCGGGCTCCGCTGACTCATTATCCTCAGCCAGACTTCACCCTGGTGCCGCTGCCTGTGGTCCGAGGTAGCGGCACAAGTTAATGAGTTCTCTGCTTGGTCTCCTGATGTGTGTGAAGAAGAACACGTTAGCCTTATTGTCTGAATGTGGGTTTATTTTTCACCGTTACAAAATTCCACAGGAAACTTTAATGGTTTGTAAAAGAATACAGGTTTATTTAGTACTGGGACTTTTTGTCCTCATCTTATTACTGATTGATGGTATTGGTGATGTGGCAAGACGGTGATTTAATGACCTCCATGTCTGTACATTTTACTGCATGACACTTAACATTCTATAAATGCATTTTTGAAGCAGGGTTTTTTTTTTTTGTACTTTTGGATGTTTTGTTGTTAACATTAACTTTGCATATTAAAGTTATTTAGCCATATTATTTACATCCAGGAAGCTTGTAGAGTTCAGTTTGAAGAAAATTTGTCATTGCTTATTGCCAGTATTAAATGGAGGGTGTTTCAAAAAGTTTTCAGAAGCATTCCTTTTGAAGTTGTTAATATCCTACCGGGTATTTTCCCTGCAGCCTTAAGACAGAAGACATTATGAAGGTGCATGTGGATGATCTTCAGTCCCAGCTGAAGGCCAAAGATAGGATTATTCATAATCTCACTGAGGAAATGAAGAAAGGTTTAGTCGAAAGTGCGCATGGTAAGAGTGAGGTATGCCATTTTTCTTTACTACATGGAAATGGCTTTGTTTTTAGCTGCACTTGAGTTTTACGATATTGCTTACAACTTGCATCGTAAGATTCGCATGTGTTGCATATTAAACAATGTGCTGTGCATGTGCGTTTTGCAAGCGTTTCTGCCCCCGAGGCTAGAAATGGCAATCAGTTTGAAAAGAAGTTTTACTATTGCCCACACCTCCTTATGAAGTGTCACAAAATTAAAAACTCTGCTGTTTTATTGTTTGTGGGTTATGCCGTTACAAATTAAGCAAATGCCAGCGGTGAAGTCTGCGTTATGTCTTTAAAGGTTTTCGTTTTCTGCGCTTTCTGGTAATTGAGCATTTGCTGTTGGGGCGATGCGTGTCAGGTTTTTGGCTTAATAATAGAGGTGGAAACAAAAGACAAGGGAGTAGTTTTTGCTTTATTTAGCTGGGCAGTAAAAACACAGCTGGGTTAAAACTCAACCCTTGAACACATTCTTTAAACGAATCTCTGTTCCTTCTCTGTGACTTGTATTTAAATTTATACACTTAAACATCTGAACACTAAACTTGTCCATATATGAAAATGTTTGTTTAATCTTTTAGTCCTGTGCAGCGGTGGATGGCTTTGCTATTTTTCAGAGCAAGTTGGAGACACTTCAGAATCTCGTAATGGAAAGAGAGTGCCAGATGCGTGATAGAGACATCACCATTGCAGCGCTGCAAGCAGAGCTCCTCATTGCTCAGCAGGATGGAAGGGACGTTCAGAACAAGGTAATTATCTAACAGGAAGTCCCAATGGGAACAAGCTGTTAATAAGGGCTTTGTTCTCCACGTAATACGTATGGGCAGGCCTTAGCGCAATAGTCATGGTATTTAATAATTACTCGCATGACAAAATGTTATGATCTTTTGTGCTCAAGGAAGGGGGGGGGGGGGGGGTGGGTTGGTTTTTGAATAAAGTATTTGCATTTTTCTTAATTTTCTTTTTTTTAGTTTTTTGTATGTGGTGGTTTGTTTTTTATGTTTTTTGTTTTTG
>JABJVR010000029.1:3457136-3494385 GCA_025773905.1 Chitala chitala
TCCTCCCCCCGCCCCTGCCTGCCGCCCCCCGGCCCCCCCCGCGCCGCGCCCCGCCCCCCCCCCCCGCTGCTAGTTGCAGAAACTAAGTGCATTTTTCTTCATTATCTATTATCTACTTGTTACTCAGAGGTGCTTTGTTATAAAAGTAATGAGATTTTGATGAATAGTTTCGGTGGGGGAGGATTGTTATAGCGCTCAACAAAGTTAACACCACATCCAATAAGAATGAATTTTTAACTGAAATGACGTAAATTAGCAGCTACGGTTTTGAGACCTTGTGTTTTCTTTTGTTTTTTGACTAAGTCTCTGCAGCCACTATTGTTCATTGAAATGTCACTACATACAGCGTCACAGAAACTTAGTTTGGGCCTAAACATAAACATTTGAGTGTATTTTGAGCACAGTATTGTTACAAAGGCTTTTTGGACATTTCTTTGATATAAGATAAATGTAATTTTTATTGTCAGTATTTCCCACTAGTGTCAGTTAGTCGTGTTGCTTGTCTTTTTTTATTTAAAGTTGGATGCAAAATAAAATGTCACACTTTTAATTGCAGCCATTCTTTGGAAACACCTCAAATAGTAGAGGCATGACTGTGTGTTTATTAATCTGAAGATATTGTTTCTTCCTCAATATTTAATCTTTTTTGAAATCCCTGTAATTAATTAATGCCTGCTTGTAAAGTGGATATGAATAATGAATTAGTCCAATAGCCACTGGCATAGAAGGAAATGTTTCATGTGAGCAGATGCATTATAAAAATTCACATTGCCTTTGGTGGAGGCACATTAAATGCAGCCACTCTAGAGAGTTGGTGAGAGAGCATTCACTCTGTAACCGAACTGCCACCTGCCAGCTTCACACTCCAAGTGGCATAATTGCAACGAGTCTGAAGAGATCTCGTTTAAGAACTAACTGATTGTTAGCATCTGTTTTAGGGAATTCACGAGTGTCTGTTAATTGTTTTTTCACGCAGTCTCTGTCTGGATCGGTGATTTCCATTGAAACTGTGCCAACTGCTGAATGAAGCAAATTGGATAAACAGTACTTAGCCTTATCGGGGAGATTAATTAAATATGCAGATCTGTCAAATAACGCTGTTAATGTCAATAGAGTGTCAGGAAAACCTTGTGTTTTACTAGAGATTAGCTCCACCTGTGTTTGCATCAGAAATGAGAAATGTGAATCTGTTCATAACACACTAACTATAACACAAGAGACGAGGTTTCAGTTTAACTCTTTCATGGTTAAGGTGTGTTTGCATTTTTGTTCTCATATTTTGCAGTCTGTGTTTCTCCCTCTTAGCAAGTGATAGCGGTGTGTTGTTCTAATTTCTTTAGTCAGAATGGCTTGTGCCATTACAAAAAAGCACTTTTCTGTTTTATAATGGATACACTTAATTGTTCAGTGACAATTGAAGATTGGTACCTATTTAAAGATTAAACTGATTAAATGACAAGATATATTGCAATTTATTTGTAGTTAAAAATTGCTTTGTTGTGTTCTTTAGGGAAATTACATGCATCGTGTTTCATTTCAGTAGCCTACTGGCATAGAACTGTGTAGCTTAAATGATATCTGAGATGATGACTGTATTCTTCTTAATATGCACCCAGATTAGTATACTGTGACTTAATTAAAAATTATAGCAATTAAGTGTGAAGAATTGCATTATGCACATTGCAGTCTTGGTCTGATGAGGTCAGCAGTAGCAGATGAAGCAGGAGATTGTACAGTCGAGGTGCCCTCTGGTGACAAGTGAACAGGTGCTTTGTGTGTATTTTATGTATAGTATCAATTAAATATTTTTATTTTTGCCTTTTTTCATGCATCTGCTTATATTTAAGAAGACCCCAGGTAAATCAGCAGCAGGTATAGCTCTGTTCACCGTACTGTAGGCCTGATTAGCCCAGGTAAATCAGCAGCAGGTATAGCTCTGTTCACCATACTGTAGGCCTGATTAGCCCAGGTAAATCAGCAGGTATAGCTCTGTTCACCGTACTGTAGGCCTGATTAGCCCAGGTAAATCAGCAGGTATAGGTCTGTTCACCATACTGTAGGCCTGATTAGCTCACTAAGGGGGAAACACAGCACTGAGGGTAAAGGCAGTTTGTTTGAAATACTCTGGGTGTTCTTTAGTAAGCATCTCTGTGTCTGTCTCCCACTCTGTGTCTTTCTCCCCGTGTCTACATACTTCCATCTCTCTTTGTCTCTCTGCATCTGTCTCCTTCTCTGTGTCGCTTTGTATCTGTTTCGCTCTCTGTCTCTGCATATTTCTCCCTGTGCCCCAATCTGTGTCTGTTTTCCTGTCTGTGTCTGTATCTGTCTCCCTCTCTGTGTCTGTCTCCCTTTTTGTGTCTTTTTGCATGTCTCCCCTTTGTCTCTTTCTCTGTATCTTTTTTTTTTTTTTTTTTTTTTTGCATCTCTTTCTGTGTATCTCTGCTTCCATCTTTCTACGTGTCTCTTTGCATCTGTCTCCCTCTGGGTGTGTGTGCGTGTGTGCGTATGCACGTGCATCTTTAAGCCTTTGCTATTCCTGTTGGCATTTCCTCAGTATAGGTTATTGCACGCATACGGCACCTTCCTTTCGGTGACTCCCATGGGTTGGGGAAGCTGTTGTCCTAATTACTCACTAATGTGACGCATCGCCATGACGATCGGCAGCCTGCCTGCGCTCACAGCTGATGGGGCCTCCGCTCCTGGCAGCTTGTGGCACTGTTCCAGCTCCCTGCTGGCGTTTGGAGCATGGGGGACACAGATGCGTCTCTCCTCCCTGTAATCTGTTTACAAAAAACAAATCCACTGCGTCTCTTATTGGCCTCTAATGTGCTCTGCAGGGAGAGCTAATCGTATTTGCATATTTGCTGATGTCGTTGTATGGCTTTCTCTGCCACGCTGCTGACGCTGCTCCCTCTTGGTTGCTGGGACGTGGCGGATTCCAGAGTGTTTTGTACATATGGCGCCAGGTAGATGTCGTTTTATGAGTGGCTTAATGGATTAACTGGTGGTAAAGTCTTAGGGTGTTGAAATGATCGTGTGTTACTTGAGTAGACTATTCACATGCCATAGGCCAGTGATGAGGGTAGACAGGTGTAGCTTACAAAGGTTGGCCCCATTTTTTCTAAAGCATTTATTTTTTACTAGTAAAAACTAACTACAGCACTTTGCTTTTTTTCACCCCAGTTATTAAGGTGGAACTTTAAAAACATGGATTTTTAAAACAAGCTTATCTTTTTATCCTTGTTCTCCTCTATGTTCCATTCATACTTACCATATACATTTTCATTTGCCTGAACCACAAGTGTTAATGTCTTGTTTCCCCTTAATACCCAAAATTTTGCCTTACATGTACTGCACATCTGCTCACACTGCATCAACACAATGTCTCTGAGTAGCAGAGGGACACAATGTGCAGGACAGACACCTTGCATGACCCGCGATTTTCCTTTTTCACGCTATTTGTGCCAACAGTTGTTAACATGAGCTGTAATGAAGAAGGGAAACGGCTCTTGGTAAAAACCAGAAAAGCAGTGAAACATGAGAGGGCTGCTGTCAGAGTCCAATTAAAGCTTGATATACTAAACACAGTTTTAAACATGGTGGCAGATGAGGGTACACATCCTGCTTTAGGTTTAAGAAAACCTACAGAGAGTATTTATCCAACTCCTGTGCAACAGAATACAAGCAAGCACTAAAACAGCTGATGAGGATCATAGTAAGTCATGTGCAGCTTGTAGCGGATTGCCTCAAATAGCTTTTGTATATACCTCGGTTGAATAATGTTAATTGTTTTATTTTCTCTTATAGGTCTTTCAGTGGAATTGCTTTTGAACCTGTTACACAGCACTGTCGTTATGCCACCTGATCTGTTCTTTGAGTGAACAGAACAGGCCTAAGAATCACTTACACTGTCAAAGAAGTTGTCTTTTTCATTTAGTGCTGTTATTCCACCAGCTTACCATGCCCATCATTTTTCACATGTGGTGTTAAATATGGAGGGTAATTTAGTTACACATTGCCATCAGTAATATTTAATGATTCTTAAAAGCTGAGGTTTAGTTCACTTGTTGGTGATAAATAATCTTATTATAGTGCAAGTTATAGAAAAAATAATAATTTGGGATATAAATGAGAGTAGCTAATAGGAAATTTTTTTATTTTATTTTAAAATCAAACCATTAAGAGTGTTTTTCAATACCAGACGTGTTATTAGTTATAAGGTGGTGAACTATTTGCAAATGTATGGGCGTGCATGCGTGTGTACGTGTATGGGCGTGCATGCGTGTGTTTTCGTGAGGGGACCCGTGGACTCTTGATTTTACTATCCTTGAGATAAGATGCTGTTAAAAATTACAGCAGGTGTTTCCTTGGGGAAGAGTATGAGCACAGAGGCTTTTCACTGGAATAGGTGAGTTAGACTGGCATTTGGTACATTGACAGCAATGAAGACAGATTGCATGTTCAACATACCGTGGGGTGAAATTTCGCACATAGATAAAAAGCCCTTTGAAATAAATATTTTTAAAATGAACTGTATTCTGCTTTTACAATTTAATTTTTTTTAAGTGGTAGTTGGAAGTATTTTCACAGTTGATTAAAATTTTTATATCAAAAACATAGCTTTTGGTCTTTGTTTTTAATATAGAAAACATTTCTTTCAATGACACACACGCATTTCATTTTTGTTACGTGTGCTTTAATATGCTAACAGTTCCAAGTCAGAGTTTTTGCTGTAGTTCCTTTTTGTGTGTTCTATAATCCTGTATGTGTGGAAGCGTGAAAACATATTCAATGTCATTCCAAATTTAAAAGCGGCCAGGTGGCTCAATGGATAGAACATCAGGTTGGGATATGGAAGCCTCCTGGCTTGATTCCCACCTCATTTGCCAGGTGTGTCCCTGGGCGACGAATAATGGCTGCCCACTGCTTCCCCCAGGGGATGGGTTAAATGCAGAGAAGTCATTTCCTTATGGGATTAATGAAGTTCTATAAAATAACGAAAATTAAATACAAAGTATTTGCGAGCTCCATCTTACCTTCGTACCTTATGCCTTCTTAAAGACTGTACGTATATCGTGGAAGTCAGTATTGTTAATATTGATACACTGTTTATTAAAATCAATAGGCACTGACACTTCCCTGTTTCTGTACAATGTTTTTACGTTACCCTGAGCACAAGTACCGAGAGTTTATCATGCACACAGTAAACAGTCAGGTAGACTTTACAATCAAAAGCTTACTTTGTATAACCTTCTGGCCAGGAGGGAAGACAAACTGAACTCCAAACACGATACAGTTTAACATGCTAAAAAGCAGAATACAATTAAATTAAACAATAAGTCAACAATAAGCCTGTACATACTGGTACAGTTATTTAAAAAATACATAAATGAAAACAAATATGCAAGTGGGTTTTGGGTAGTGCTTTTTTCAAGATATAGATTGAAAAGTGTCTGTGTTTTATAGCTCAGCATATTAGATGGAAAATAATGTCTACAGAGACACAAAGGAAGGAACCTCTTTCTAGTATCTAGGAAAACATTCCTGTATGGTTATTTAATCTTCTGAACATGCTCAGAGTGCAGCATGTATAAGTGCATTGTGGGCTTTCAGATGACCCAGGGCCGCGCCACGTAAGAACACGGACCACGCTAAATTGCAGCAGTGCAGAGCGCTGTTTTGTGTGAAAGTTTCACTTTGCACTTATCAAAAACCAGAGGCATCAGGAAATGCTGTTTTATGTAAGTTTAAGAGCGTGTGTGCACCAGGTCTGTATTCACTATTCCCTTGGAGTTATCCAGGTAGATATCACAGTAGGTAAGAACACTATACAAAGTTTGTGTATCCTGCCTCCAAAATAGTTTAAAATTAGAGAACATTCTGTGAAGTTTTTTGCTGTCCTAGATCGAATGAGCCCAGAATTCTAGTATATCACAAGCTTTTTTTGAGTTTAACATGTAGGTTTTCTTTCATTATTTACGAATGTTTTGATACATTTATCCTGCACAGAAGAGCAGGACCTAAGAGCCTGGTTCCGATTCCTGGACAGGATTCCACGTTCACTCTGGGATGGGCCGCTTGACCTCAGTTGCTTCAGTAGTTGCTCTGTTTGTGTGAAAACGCAAAACATATTGGGTCAGCATGTTGAATAAGAATGTACAACTCGTAAAAAGTGCTTTATTACATCAGACTGCTGACTGTAAATATGTCTGTAGAGCTTGCATAGTTTTGGGTATGTTTCTGCAGGTTTTTCTCTTGACCGCTAATACTGTCAAAGGTTTAACCCCCGTTTGGCTTGAACACAAACATTAACGCTGTTCTTGTGTGCTAGGCTTAATCATTTCAGTGTGTCTCAGGAGTTATTTTTAAAATGCAGTTTTCGTCATGATAAGCCTTAGGACATAAGTAAATCTTTTTGGAAAGATGGTGTAATTTTAGCCTATTTTAAACCACATTGCACAGTGTGCTTAGAATTTAAGAAACAAATTGTTTTTTTTTTTCTCTTGTCAAAGAGCTGCAGGCATACTTATTGTTTTTTTTTTGTTATTCTTGTAGAAATTGTTCTTTACGTAAGTAGTGAGTTGTTTTGTAGTTTTGTCATAAATAGTTGATGTGCTTTCAAATATTGCTTTTCTCAAATGATTGTGAATGGATTGAATAATTTAGGAATGAATTATAACAGCAGGTGAAGGACCATTTTATTTTTCTCAGGAGAATACACACAGTGTTGCAGATGAGGAAAGAATATGCTTTTGTGAGCTTGTCCATCGTTTTGTTATGTGTAATTGTGCAGTGTAGGCTGACGTGTTTGTGTCTTGCAGTCCAAGCACGATTGCATTCTGGCGTTCTTACGTTTACATACTTTCATCTTTTGGAACATTACAATATTAATAAGGGTCTGTAGACCTACAGATGTTGTGTTCTGTACAATGTTTCGAGTCTTTGTCTTGAATTTTACTTGGAGAGCATTTGAGGTCCCTTGATTGTATCCGTAGTGTTACAGTCAAAACAAACAGCACGTCGCCTGATGATAAGTTTAGCCCTGTAACATACATATGTAAAAGTGCAGTGCACCTTTTGGTATTCAACATACATTTAATTTTTTAAGTTTTAAAAATACCTCCCTTAATAAATGTCGTATTACAGAAGGGCTGTTATTTGCATGCATAGCAGTTTTTGTGTTATTGCAGAATAACTTTTCAGCACACAGCAGCCTAATTTGTGTTTACCTGATAAACATTATAAATATGGGTTTTAGAAGATGAATATTTCACATTCTCAGTACTGTTTTTAAAATTCTCAGAGTTTTTTTTTTGCATCACTGCTGATGTTGTCTAGTTATCCTGTCCTGTCAGCAGGGCATTAAACTCGGTCAGTTTATATTGATATGTGCAGCAGTGTGCTTTCTACTGTGCAGAATTGGAAATATTTAATGAGAAAATACAGAAATAGCGGTCCCTTCCTTGAAAAACACATTATTATGTGATAAGACTGAGGTTTGTACATTGATAGGTCTTTCTCACTTGACCTTGTAGGCATGGAAAAGGTAGCTCACCATGGTAACCTTGGTCTTCAGGCCTTCCAGATAGTAAATCATTTCAGGCCTCTTCATGTAATGTGTTTATTGGCTGCACAATTGAAATGTCATGCTTTGCGAACAGAGAAGCTGGTAATTTTGTACGGCTGATTAAACTAGCTCTATGAAGCAGAGCCATAGATGGAGAAGTCGAAAACAGCAGGAATAAATGCACGCATCTCGAAAGGAATTCAAACCATCTTCCATAACGTTTGAAGGTATCTGAGAGAAGATACCTCCCCCTCCTTGTGCTTATTGCATATGTAGATGGTATGAATTCCACTGACGGCAGGTAATACGGTACATCAGAGGCAAAACATGCCAGCGATGTAAAAACTGGCTTCTGGTGAATATTAATAAGTGTCTGACTACCTTTGGGAGATGTATACATTTTTTTTTTCTTTTCTAGTATAGCTTTGCCAACATGAAGCTCACAAGATCGTTGTGCTAAGGGAAAAAAAAACCCATAAGATCCACTATCCTTGAAAATATGCCAGGTGTTTTTAAAATACAAAGCCCCCCCCCCCCCAACTGCATGTAGTTTTTTGCATCGATATAGATGTACGCAGACATCTGTGATATTGATTTGTTTTAGGCCAGTGCCCAGTGCTGCCTTAGCGTTTTAGGCAGGGTCACGGATGTTTAGAGAGCTCTGTGCAAAAGATAAGAAACTCACTTGCCAAAATCTTGCTTACCAAAGGATCAGGGGTGGATAGTCACCATTGCAGGTGTCATTCTGCTCCAACTGTAATTTTTTATAACCCTTATTTTTTTGACATCTTTTTTTTTTTTTTTTAAGATGTAACCTTCATGCTTATACCTTCTGGCTTCAGATTTGAAACCGGTTTAAAAAAGTAAAAGATTTTGCTATTGAATTAAGGTTGACCAGATTAATATAAAAAGTTTCTGTTATTCAGCACTGTTGAATTAGGGTCTGTTAACTGACCCCGCCATCTTTGTAAGGATAAAATTGTGTTTATGTTTTTGCATTAGGCTTATTTTGTGATACTTTGGGCCTTGAGACATTTAGAGTGGAATTATGGATGTTTGAATATTTCAAATCTGTTTTTAAATACTGATAATAGAAATGTATCTGAATTGATTAGCTTTCGAATGTTTACAGCTCACTTTAATTGCCTAAAAATGCTATTTGTCAGCTTTATGTTGTATTGACAAATGTTATTGATTTATCCGATTTTGGATTTGTCTTGTCTTTTGTACATAAAATTCACATATGCTGTTAAAATGGGAAATGGTTGCATCGATTTCTTTAACTTGAGCCCAAATGCTAAAGATTTTTGGATAAGCTTTCTCATTACTTAAGCCAAAATCAATAAGAAAGAGCATCTTTTAATGAATGAGCAGTTTGAACACCGTACTGCAAAACCAGGGTCCTGTTCACCCTCTGCCTTGCAAATCGATCATCAAGGTTTCTTAAGTGAGGTGCGACTGGTGGCCGCGGTGCTCTTCTTTTGTGTACAAACTTGCGTCTTGGGAACCGCTGGGAGTCGTGGCACAGACAGCAGACGACATGCCTGTCTTGCAGAAGGACAAATATGGACTCATGTCCAATGTATGAATTCAGTTGCAGGGGGAAAAAAAGCATTTTCGTTAATGCCTACTAGATTTCAAAATCAGTCGTTAAATATTTTCACGTCCCATATTAAAATTGTGTGTATGTGTAATTTTTTTTTCCTGATAATGTGGGCTGTTTCTGAAATTGGTGAGGTATGGCATACTGTTTGATTGACTTTGCTTTGTTTCTTCCATCACTGCTGTGACATTGTCATGACTGTAGAACTGATGTTTAGACTGTCTGTTTCAGTTTACATTTTATTTGGTCAGTTCAATGAAGGCTCTCTTGGTGACCCCGAAGGCGTCCCGGTCCAGGTGTAGCGGCAGATGAGGGTAGCTGTGTGCCGGGATCGGGCAAACACTTGTGTACGGGCAAAGCTTTGGGTGTCCACCAACTGACCCCTTTCAGCAGGCACCACTTTAAACACAGCTCTAACCACAGGCCTGCTGGTAATTATTTTCCAATGACCTGTCAACGCATTTGAAAGCACAACTATGAAGTCAACTGGTTGTGCAGTCAAATTGGGTTTTTTCATCCGTTATTACCCCATTCTCTTGGCAAACGCAGCCTGATATGTATATTTTTTCTTCAGAAATTTTGAATGCACAGTCAGATTGTTCTCTCTTTCTTGTATATTCTCTTCCAAAGGTGTCATGGTTTTTAAGTTATAAATATTGAAGATTCATAAGTTCAGGGACATGAAAAGAATCACAATCCAGTGTTGTATGTCCTCCTCTCGTGTAAAGTTTGGTTTAAATGTCACACATTAGCATATGAACTTTTAAATGAGCTTGTTTGCTCAGTAATGTTGGCATGTAAATAGAGATATTAAATCTATAAGTTGAATTACTGTGCTGTGTTCAAAGTTTTGGTGTATTTTTTTTTTCTTTTTTGTTCATGCTATAATTGGAGTATGGCTTGGGATCTCATTGCCAAATACATGGATTGACTGGTTACCCAGAATACCTCAGTCACACCTCAGACTTGAATAACCAATAATTGAAATGGAAATGATCCGTGCCGTCTCTTTGATTGAGATGGTGGTGATTGACAAGCATCACTCCAAATATTAAAGTTCCTCATACATTATTCAGCTTTTCACCTATCCCTTGTTGTTTGGAAATCTGTTGTCATCACATATGTGTTGTACCAATCATTGAAGATGGGCAGAATCTGGCTTCTGAAGCGCAGGAGAGAAAGAAGCGGGTATATGGGAACGTGACGAGGAGCTTTTGGTAGCGGGCGTCAACGTGGCATCAGTGTTGTGTTTAAAACGCATCTCGGATGAAAGACGCTCACAAAAACAAAGTTTGCTGCATTCACGTCGCATGCGTATGTAAATGTGTTTTATGCATGGATTTCTGTGGTCACGATTAAGTTACGAACAGACCTGTTTAATTGTAGCGTTGCTGCATAAGGATATGTCAGTTTGATTCTCCCGATGTAAATTTTGATTTAGCGTGGTATTGTATCTCGCTCATTCTTAAAGTATAGAAAGAAGCCGACACCAGACTTGCACTTTCTGTGAGGCTAATTATGAGCTGGTTTTTCTTTTCTTTTTTTTTTTTTTTTTAATCTTTCAAGTATGTTTGAAAATAAAAGTGAGGTACATAGTTTCCAGTTCCTTTCAAAAGTGCTTTAATGTGTTCCTCCTGGCTTTTAGCATCATCGAGTTGTTGTAATATAAGCCCTGTGGTGTTACCGTATTTTCTCCTCATGAATTTATTTAATGTAAAATGATGGTAGTTAAGCCATTGAAGATATAAAATACCCTACCAATTACCTGCAAGGAATCTTGAAAATGTCATTATTTTGAGACTTCAAAACTGAGATGGCTTGTATGATAAACGGTGTGTTTGATCAAATGCTACAGTCGCATAATCGTGTTTGTAGCACTGAATTATTTAACCTTTGAATGACCTAACAGAATGCCACTACCCCAATCAGAAAACCTAATTGAATCTGCTTTGTGGCTCCTAGACTAATGAAAAAATAAAATTGAAGGTGAAAAATGTGTGCTCACTGCCAGTGCTTTATGAATAGCCGAGTAGGTCTACCTATTTCATTTCTGTGTGGAAGAAGATGTGACCCCCCCTTCAACATTGCTCGGAAGATCTTTTGTTTGGCCATTCCTATTGGATAATCTGATTCTGCCATCATTTTCTTTATGGTCTTAATGTTGACTTCTGAGATTAAAATTTCTTTCCATTATTAAAATAAAATTGTAATTAAAGCTTATACATTTCTTGGAATTTCTAAAGGAAGGTTAATTTGACTGATCCACTATGTTTTGAGAAAAAGAAATGAACCTGCACAATGTACACATTAGAATTTCTGAGGGCTCACTGTGGTGGTATTTGAGTGAGGGGTCTCAGGTTATATATCCTTTAACCTAATGCGAATAACTTTGACCGTCTCACCAAACCAGTTAATATGAGCGCTTGAAAAAGGCTTTGGCTTATGTCCTGTACACTCTTTGTTCAGTTGCACAGTGGATGCATCTGCTTGTAGCAATTTGTAAAAGTAATTACAGCAGTAATAAGAGAAGTAATAACTATCAGAAGTAATAAGAACTAGCTGTTTGTCATTTATAATATTTTATTAAATAAAATGTAGCTCTCGGAGCAATATTTTTTTCTTTACGTAACTGACCTATCTATTTTCATATTTATAGAATCGCGATACTGCTTAGCTTCTAAATTTATCCTGTTGTTGTTTTTTATGATACAGAAACAGATTTGAGTAATTTCTATATATATATATATATATATATATAGAAATATATATATATTTTTTGCCTTCACAAATTTAAATTGCCTTTTGTGAGAAATTACCAAGATATTCTCATTGGACCCGTGTGCTCTTTAGTGAATATAAATGAACAGATATGATTCTTTAATTAATTTTCAATTCTTGCAATGCTTTATCTGAAGTAACTTGCTTAACATGCTGTTGTGTCCATGTGTGAGGTTGGATGTTTCATTAAATTTCCGCAAAGGACTTGTACCTTTTTTCTAAGGTAAAATTCAGTATTTGTTCAGGCTATCAGTGTTACATGCTGCAGCTCCAACTCTTCTGTCAGTCTTGAGCCTGCTGGCTTGTATGAAACTAGACGGTATACCTTCGTAAGCTATAAACTTTTATTTGTTGTAGAGGTTTAATTGTCTTTTTTGAGCCTGCAGAAAGAAGCAAACTTCACCTGGTTGAAACTACAGGCTAGTTTACCTGTAGCTGTGTGTTTTAGCACACTTGTTGTATGGTATTGATTTGCTTTGCGGGCACCTTTATTTGTGTTAAAGTGTGTTTGGAGAGCATGCTACATGATGCGTGAGGAAATACGAGTTTTCTAAGGTTAAATATCGGTGCAATAAGGAAGTTTGTGCAAACAAGGCACGGAAAAGCTGTGTGTGACAAACACACTACCTCGGCTGCACCCAGCTCAGCTTCTGTGTCCTCCGATGGCTTTGACTGAAAAGCCTCACCTGGGGGAGGCAGTCTGCAGTGAGGAGGTGGGGTGGGGGGCTGCGTCTCAGACAAATCTTCCTTTGCAGCTCCCCAATCTGATTTCACAGGACTTGAAAAGAAGCGTCCCCGTGTTTAACCCAGATCAGCCACAAAAGGCGGGCGGGGGGGCGGGTGGCAGGGAGGCGCAGAGCCAGGGTTATGAAAGCCATCCCCCGAGCTGGAGCGGTCATTGTTGTTTATCTGTTTTTATGGCCCTCTATGTATAATTTATATATTTACTCAGGCCGGCAGCCAGATCATGGATGGAGATTTAGAGCGAATGTCAAACGAAGTGGATGTGTTGCCTTCGCTGCTTCACTCTACATTTTATTTTAACATATTATAGACCTGTCTGTGACGTTACAGGCAAGACAGAGTCCAATGCCAATGTGTTCTTTGTGTCAGGTTATTGTTGTTGTTATTATTATTAATATTATTAATATTTTCCACAGTGCATTTCAGAATTTAATTTGACCTTGCTATATTTCTGGACAGTAACTAGCCGTATAAATTGTCACCGGTGCTTTATTTAGCTTTATTATACATTTGTGTGAAATTGTTATAGCAGAAATGTAGGGTGAATGAAATGCAGTCGCATTTAATATTCTGCATTTGTCAGATGGTGCTGGGAGGCGAGGCCTTTTCTAGGCACCACGTCATGGGTGCGAGTGCTTAAATGAAGGATCGTGCATTATTATTCAGCAGTATTTGGTTTAAAATTCCTCTACCTGGTGGCAGTGTGTCCCCTCCTAAATATATGGAAAACAGGACTGTAGGTAATTTACTGATAAGAACTGCAACCACTGCCCTGTGTTCTAGACTGAATGGAAAAAATGGGAAGTGTATTAAATAGGCACAGCAAGTAAGTAATATGAAAAGTGGATGAAACCATTCCTTTGTATTATGGAAAATATTGAACTATTTTCAGTGCAAAATGTTTATCGCAGTGTTATTGTTTATCATTGAGTAAAAGCATTAAAAGCGTTTGTTTGGAATTATAAAATGGTTTGTTGCAGCTGTCCTCGCCCTCCTTACGTCGTAAACGTGCAAGCCGATCGGAATCGCGTCACGTGAAGGTGAGACAGTGCAGTGAATGGTGAATTGCAGGATGCAGCCAGGCTTGCAGAAAATAACTGTTTGAGGGATGGTGCTCGAAGTGAAAGCTGTAATTTTGACAGGTGGTGCAGCGCTGTGTCGCCGGGCCCTTCCAAAGCCTCATATCTCGTGGCCGTTGATTAATGGCTCTAATTAAGGAATGAAATCAAGCATGTGAAGACAGGGGATCGCTTCAGGTCCGTGTTTGGTAGTTTTCTCTTCCTGGTGCACAACTCATCCATCTAAATATCACTGCTCTTTCATTTATTCCAGCTGGACGCTACCAAGCGGGAGCTGGGGGGGGTGCGGGTCGAGCTGGCAGAGGCTCGGCGCCAGCGTGACGCTTCACGGATCGAGGTACAGGACCGTCTCGTCACTGCTGAAGTGGCGCGGGGCATTTCTTCACCCAGACATCCCTCCACCCCCCACCACATATCAGCAGCCACCTCTCCCTTCTGTAGTGCGTTTTCCCCGCACTGTCCTCTCCTCTTCCTCTTGCTTTCCTCCTGACTGCTCTCCCCTCATGTGCGCAGAACGCGTCTGCGTTTTCCTGAGGTCGCTCAGCTGCCGGGCGTACACGAGACACTTTTTACAATTAATTCGATGACGTTTGTGAGAGTTTGAACAAGCACGAACACGTTGGGCTGGGTGCTTTGAAGCAACAAAAATAAATGAACGAATAAATAAATGAAGATGGTATTGGTGTGCTTTTCAAATTGGGCCAGAACCACAGGGCAACGCTGGTATTGCCCCAAACCGTTTGGTATGTGTGTCCCAGAGATTCACCATGGGCTGGAGAATAGCGTGTTCTGTTAATGAATACAATTTTAATGTTTGCCATGCCCAAAGTGGCTTCCTCGCAGACTGCTTACTAACAAGGCGGAGAGTGTGGCTTCGCAGTATAGCAGCTAAACAGGCCCCCCGGGAGGCAGGCCTCTATCCTGTGCATTAGGATGCCTGAGCTGTGTGAGCCCCCCCCCCCACCTCTCCAGTCAGCACTCAGCAACACAGACAGTGGGAGAGAGCCACCAACTGGAGCTTCCTGCGTCAGAGACCCCTGTCAGCCATTTCACCTGTGTGGAAGAACTACCCTTGTGCTCTGCTGCTAAGCTGGTTGGCCTGTCAAAATATGTGCAAGGGGTTCGTACATTTGAAGGAACGTGCAGCGTATGATATAAGTATGCTTGGGATGCTCAGTTGAAGCCTTACCATATTTATTTTAACTGTGCCTCTTTGCTGTGACTACAGGGCTGTTTTTATTTCTACATTACCCTCTTGATTCACCTATTGTCTTCTGATGATTGTGTTCACTTGACGTACAATCCTGTACGTCGAGATATATGATCTTGTGCGATTTTTTTGTGTCTTTGTGAGTATAGCTATGCTTTGATAAGTAGAGCCCATTTATGTGAAATGTGTAATTAATATTTAATAAATCATTAAGACACTAGTCGAACACACATTGTCTTCTTTTGTGTTGTGCATGTCAGTATTTGGCTTTTGTGGGTTTTTAACATTCAAGCCGTATTTTATTAATTATCGTTTTTCCGGATTGTTTTAACTCACGCTGTGAGGGGAGCGTGATTTTTCACGAGATGTTGCATGACCGTACGTTGTGTTAGTCAGTGTGAGGTATTGCTCGCGAGCTCATTGCTTTCAAAAATCAAAGTTAAATGGGTCATCTATCATCAGAATTTGTGTCTGGCCGACTTGTCTGAACATCAGTATGATTTATGGGTTGAATTGGAGGAGTCAACCATGCATGTTTCTTAGTTTATCGTTTTATGCTGTCTTCAATTAAATGTCTATAAACAGAATGATGGCTTTACGACATTGTCCATCAATAAAGACGATCAGGTTTTGCATGCGGATATGTAATTTTCCCAGTGGTAATGTCCTTTTGACTTTTGCAATGGAGGATTTTATACTGTAAACTGTGTTTGTGGAATGAAAAGTGCCCTTTCCATTTTTCATTAAATGAATCGAGTAATTTGATCATCCTGAATGTTTTATGTCCTTTTAACAGTATTAAGTGAAGATGTTGATTATGCCTTGCCTGCATCAACACATAAATACCAGCTTAATGATCTGCATTTGCTTTTTTTTTTTGTTTGATTTTGCTGTTTTTTATTATAGCCATAATTTTATGTAAACAAAACTGCATTTGAAGGTGTCGTTTCCTTGGCGCGCGGTATGCCTGTGATGCCACGTTTGCTCATTCTGGAGTAAAGCCTTTGACAGCGTGTAAAGGTTATATGCAGAGTGTAACACTGAGGAGGAAAATGGCTTTCTCAGGAGACTAAATAAATTAACTCACCAGGGTGGTATAAAGATTTTAGGGAGCAAAGAAAGAGAGGGATTTTTATTTTCCAAGAGGACACTGAATAATGACACTGCCTTAGTCTCTGTTGGTGAGTATATAGAATTTACCACGGCTTTCTGTGGTAGCTTAGTCTGTCTCTTTGACTCTCCTGCCACTCTCAGATTTTTTATGTCTTTGTACTGGCTTTTCATTTTAAACGCCCTCCCAGAGAAGACTAATTTTTCCCTTAAGAAATAAGTCACTTTATTCCAAGCCGAAATAAAGCCAAGTTTTTGATAGGGTTGTGAATAAATTAAAACTGAACCAAAATGAGGTGCTATTCTTTTTAATACAGCCATATATTCCCCCCCTCCCCCTTGCACATACAGTAGAAAAACTTGTAGAAATATTGACCGAGGTGTACCCTAGGAGATGTGGAAGATGTCAAATCGAAAGCCTCCAATTACTGGCAGCTTCGACATTGCTGTATGCACTGAAAATGTGACATTCTTTGTGTAGTGGTCTCAGATGTCTGTCAAACAGACGAGTCACAAGAATAGTCTGGCTGTGAGTTTAAACGCAAAAAAGGCGTTTTTCGTCATTAACGTCTATTATGTGTACAATTCATATTAAAATGTAATTATGCCTATTGTATGTACAATTCATGCTAAAATGTTTAAGGATTTCTTGTCTGACATGTTTGACACGATTACAAAAACCAAGAAAAAATATTAGCCTGTTTGCAAGAAACTGCTTCAATGCAACTATTTACAGCAGTTAAATGTATGGTTCGCGCATTAAGAAATTTGGAAAGTGGAGGTAATCAAACAGTACAACAGCCTCTTTTAATATAGATTTATATAGATTACTTGTATTCAGTATGTTACTGAATTCTAACTAGCTAGCTTTTGTTACCAAACATAAATAAAACCTGTGGACTATATAAAAAAAAAGACGGTGTATGTCGGATGTTAATTGACCTTAACCAAAAAAGCTGACTTTTCAATGACCATCAGAAATTTGTTGCTTTCACTTTCAGACGTATGCAAGCAATAAATGAAGAATACTTACAATACACCATTTTGACTCCCTTCTTCCCATTAATCTCTTATTTACAGTCAAATTGGACTGAACAGCTTCCCCCCTGCTATGTTTGATGGTGCAGCTGAACCTGTGACCCCTCTGGAGCCACTGTTGCTGTAATCAGCGCCTTCTTGTGGGCAGCGTGTGCTGTGTGCCACTGGCAGTTGTTCCAGTGGGGTCTCTGGTTCCACTTCTAATCGCAGACATGGTAACGGCTAGCTGATGACGAGTGTGTTCTGCTGTGCTGGGCTGCTGAAAAGACTGGCCCCTAATGACAAACGCCTGTCACTACAAATTTTTTTGGTTGCAGCAGATTATGTCTCAGCCTGTTTCTGAGCGAATGTGTGTAGATGATTCTGCAACTATATGTACTCTCCGGGGGTGGGGGGGGGGTGTCAAGGAGTAATGATAGACTCTGCACATCTTCCAGATTTCATGCTATTCCATTCACATTTGGTTGAACTTTTGCGCATGATGTAGACTTTCCATTTTGTAATAAATGAATAACAGATGCAGGTTGTATTGGCAACACACTGCTTGTTTTCCCATGCATTTGGACCTTCCATATCCTGCACTGTTCCAGCATGTATACTTACTTATAGATATGTGTTGCAAATAGTCCTACCTTGAGGCTTATGAATATGAATGATTTTCATTGTTGTTGTATTGTTTGTAGGTATTTTTTGTATAGATTTGTGTTATTGTGTAAGCGTGTGTGTGTGTGTGTGTGTGTGTGTGTGTCGGGGTATTTGGCGATTGTCAGGGGTGAAACTGTTGTCTTATGTAATTCACACACCTTTGCAATGATCTGTTCATCATTATTTATGTATACAGTATTCATGTACCTGTCATGTAACAGAACACATTCTGCTTCCCTGGTTAATATCAGGTCCAGTGGGTAGCCTATGTAAATTAGCTGAATCTAGTGCTGTCTTCTGCAACGCCCTACATACATAATGCATGTTACCACCCCTCCCCCATGAAAAACACAAATTTATGGACGATGTGAATAACAGATGACATGCTGTTGTTTCCCAGACTGAAGCCAAAATGGCGGCCATGACAAATGCGCTGGGCGAGGATCGTGTGAATGCGGAGCAGGGGTACGAGCTACAAAGGAGGCTGGTAAACGAGAAGGTGGCCTGCTTAAAGGAGAAGCATGCCTCAGCCAAAGAGAAGGTACCAGTTAACCTGTCACACATTGGCATTCCATACTCCACCAAAAACATGAAGCATCACGTGTCCTCTCTCAAAATAGGGTTTTCTTTTGTGAAGTTAAATCAAAGGTTGTGTTGCATGGCATTTAAAGAATTTACACCAGTGCCAAAATATATATAGTTCTGGTGAAGAAGAAGGTGGTCTTTTCAAGAATTTGCTGATGTGCTTTTAAGCATGTTCCATCATCTTAGACTTAGTTGTGGAGAAATGTGAGTATTCATGAAGTAAGAAAACAATGCTGAAGGACAGGTTTTTACATACTGATGAACCTGTATTCACACAGAGAGCGGATATAAAGTTATTGGTTATTCTCTGTTCGGAGAGACAGGGTGCCTAGCTGGTCTAGTTCCACTTTCATTGTGGCTAAAGTGGAAAGAGAGCCAGGATGCTGTAAATGCACTCCAGGCCCATGTGCCCGCATGTGGCTTGTATTTTTGCAGGAGTGCCAGGGTGGCGGGGGGACACACGTCAGAGTCCCGGAGGCTATGAGACCCCCCCACCTGGAGATCAGCCCCATTAGCACGACACAGAGGGCGGGAGTGCCCCAAGAGCAGCTGTGAAATTACAGCCTGCTTAATTTAATTACCCACTGTAATTAATTCATATTGCCAGCCAAAAGAAAAAAAAAACACTAGCTTGAGTAAAGAAGTCATTAGCCTAATTACTTAATTAATTGGCTGTTGCAGTATCACATTTAGTGTGTCTTTATTATCTGATATCTCACTTTGGCAACAGTTTAGCTTCATTCGCGAGATCTACTGGAAGTGTTCTTTACTAGCACACAGTACAGAAGTCATATATAATGGAAAATTTCATGTTTTTCCACTTTGAAAGTTTATCTTCCCCCAATTCTTCGCTTTTTTTTGTTAAATACTGATTCTTCTTAAGAAAGTGTATTTTTTCTATTGATGATCTTGTGGGAACACATCCTCTCATTTCAACCTTGGCTAATACACCATTGGCTGACGTGAACAGGTGTTCACGTGTTTCAATAAATAAGTAGAGCTTTAGTAAATGGTCCTATCAAAATACATTTTTGGATTACTTCAGTGTCTTTGTGGTGTATTGTGACATTTACCTTGCAAATATTTATAACCTGCTATTGAATGAGACCAAAGCCAGCGTTGACTTTATGAGGATTATGTTCCGTGGTGAGGAGGATGTTTTTAGACACTGAGGAAAGTCACATTACATGTATGGTTTCGCGTGTATGTCATGACCTTGATGTGTGTGATCAAAGCATGCACATATCAGTGTTTAAATCATACGCTTAATGGTGTTAAAAGACTACACAGTTGGCGTTCTCAAACTTGTCTTTAGAGACCTGTACAAATCTTTGATACTTGGTTCACCTACCAGACCATCTGATTGAACTGAGTAATCACAAAGCCATTTGTTAGCTGCCTCAGCTGGCAGTGGAATATAGCAGGATTGGAAACGCCTGCAATACTGACAGAGAGGCAGCATTAATGATTTGACAGGTGTACCTTGAAATGGAGCATGATTACATAGAATTCCCTGCTTTCTGATCCCAGTTTAAAGGAAGGAAAGAATGCTTTCGAATGTAATGATGCTACTAAACAAATGCTGTATGTTACTGCTGCCAAAGCTTAGGGTACATGCAAGGGGTTTATTCCTCATCTAATGATGATACACATTGTACATGGTGCTACAGCTGATCGTAATGACTTATAATGAGGTAGTTGTCAATTTTGGTTATGGCCTCAAATGTTTTTTTCTTTTTTTATGTTTGCAAGGTTTGCTGTGCTGGGCTCTGTTCTCAGCTGAGACCTGCCTGAACCTTTTAATGAATATCTCATAAAGTAAACTATATTGAAATAAATGAGTGTGTTACACTGTTATTGTGTATATGGGTGGTGCCCAATTGCACATTTTTGATTTTGCTTAATGTTTAAAGGCTGATTTCAGCACGAGAGGCAGTTAGGAGTCAATTAAAGGAGAGAATTTTTTGTTCTCTTTTTTGTTTAAGTTATTTCAGTGGATTTAAAATTAACAAATGAAGTAACCATAGGTTTAATAAACATTTAAACAGCAAATTTAGTTAAAATATGAAAAATGTATAAAATGCAAACAAAATGTGCAGTTGTGTGTCACGGTATTCTGCCATATGTTCCGTATACAAATCCTGTGGAATTTTTTCCCCCATATGTTTTTCATTTTAAATGGGACAGGATGGTGATTTTCTTCATTAACACAGTCACACTTTTGATCTTCTGATGTAAATATCATAGGTGAACGGTACATACAGAGTCCTGAGACATTTGTATGTATTGTCATTTTGCTTTTGTGCATTGTCTGCTAAAGTCACATTTTTTGGTACTCAGGAACAGGAATAAAGGGATAATCATTTTATTCAGTTTATGAGAAGTCAATCCAATAGAAATTGATTGAGAGCATTTAAGCCTTTCCCATTTGTCAACATATAGATGAGTGGCTTTGGTTTTACTGTCATTTCAGATTCTATTATATTTTAAACTGATGCTTTTTGTAGTTTATGCAGAAAACTAAAACACTTTTGTCCCCTCCTAATGCTGTTGGCTGCGGTTCCAGGAAAGCATTACCTTGGTCATTTATAAAATCCACACAGCCTAAATAATCTTCCTTTTATCCAAACCCACGGGGGAAGCTAATGGATCGCCAAATTGAAAGTGATCGGTTCTTAGGCTTGGGATGGAGGCCTAGATATTGACAGCAGACAGGAAACAAGGAATCTGATCCTCTTTTTCTACAATTTGAAGCACTGTGCCAGAAATAACTAATTTACTATTGGCCAATACAAGGCTCGCCTTTTAGATCATATTTACATGAGGTTTATGCCTGCTACCCGTTAGACACACCCACATAGGGACACACACATGTAGCAGCGTATTAGTTTTTGTAATGTTTTAATGTATTGTCACATTTTATTTAAAATTTACATTGGGTTCCTGGTAGAACACGACTTATTTGTAAACGGGTTGCCAGAATGTTCTGTCATAAATGTTACAGAAACATGCCCCAGGGTGTTTATTATATGTCATGCAAATGTTCTTGCTAATGTGTGTTGTGAAGCTAATACCACACTTCCTGCTAAATATACTTACAGGTTGCCTTTTCAGTTCATGTATTAATTTCACCCTCTGGAATCCATGAACGGATCTTATTTTACATATTACACTTCACACAACATAAGCAATCTTGCATGTGTCAGACATTACTTTTTTGTGTGTGTGTATGTGTGTGTGTGAGTGCACAAGTGCGTGCGCGTATGTCAGCGCTTGTGTGTGGGGTGTCACAGCATTTGGCCCCAGTTTGGGTTCAGGAGCTGCCACATGGGTGGGGAGCAGAACAGCAGACTGCCTTAGGGATTTGACTCTGCGCCAGATGTTCAGTTCCCATTCTTAGCCTTTCCCAGCATCCCTCACAAGACAGTGAGGCCCTTTGTTCATTGCAAAGACAGAAGTAGTCCAGACAGCCTGACGTAGCCTTAGCCTGCAGTGTCCATTTTTGCAGGGGTCAGTTGTGCCACTGAACCACCAGTTTATCACCAGCGTTTATTATTCTTCAGAAAAGTGATACACATGTCATTGTCATTTGTCAGTGTTTTTGGTACAGTAACCAGTGTCACCTCATGTGCGCACACAAAGTTTTATACCTTTGTCTACACTTTACCATGTTTCTTCTCAGGACTTAGGATTTTTCATCTGTGATGCATAGATGAATTTAGTCTTTAATATTATACTTAGTTTTCTTGGTGTTATTCTGTTTCACTGTCCCTGATACAAAATTAATATTAAAATAGACTGCCTAAGGATAGTAATGTTCAAATTACTGATTTCCTTTATTCTTGCAGTTTCTTAAGGCGTGAACTAGATTTTTAAAATGTGTATTCAAGGATTTATATCTGAATTTTTCATTAACATGGTAGAAATTTGATTCCATTGAAAGAATTACTGCAGCTTGTTTTTAATTTTCTAAATAATTCAATCTTTTCAAAGAGATACATATTTGCATTTGGTCTTATGCATTCCTTTTTTGTAAAGGAAGACTTCATGTTATATTTTATCTGAGAAAGTAACATGTGTTTTTAGTATGTTTTTTTCACACACACACATTTTAATTATGTAAAATTTGGTTTTGATTCAGATTTGTAGCTTAGAGGACCTGTTGAAGAAGACAGCAGGAGAGCTGAAGGAGTTCCAGCTCCGATACGGTGAAACCGTGGAGGAGAACGGGAGACTACGCGCAAAGCTGGAGGCCCAGGCCCTCGCGGCTCGGAGTGAGCAGGAGGCCCTGGCCAGAGAGGTGGGAACATGTCCTCCTTGGGGCGTTTAAGGGGCGAGGCGGAGCACGCACACGCATACATCCGCTTGCTAGCCACCCTGACACACTGCTATGCCCCGTCCTGACAGATTAGATTCACGGCGGGGGAGGTCCACAGACTAAGGATGCATACGCTGCAGGACGAGGAAAAAATGGCGCAGGCTGCAGACAAGGCACGTACTCTGGGCTGTCCCACCTCTCACTGCGCCCAGGTGTGCGTCCAGGCCTCGCACTGGTGCCATAAACACCTGCTAATCAGATAAAGTGGACCTGGGTTGTGCTTTGTCATAACAGTGCGATTACCGTTTGTGTGCTAGTCTGGTTTTTGTGCACATAATTTTAATGTATAAATTACAGATATACACGCTTGAAAATTTGCTCCAGGAGGCACAAGAGAAACAGCTTTCTGCAGAAGGTGAATCTGAGAGGCAGACCCAGCTAGTGTGTTCTTTGGAGACAGAGCTGGAAAAGGCCCGTATACAAGAGAAGGATGCTAAAATGGAGGTAAGGCTATATTGCTGGTGATCCAGTTGATTATTTAGCATTCATCAACTTTTTGAAAATTTTGCATTATTATGTACTGTTCTTGTGGCTATAACAATATAGGATTGTTAGGGTTTTCTAAATTGAAGGCAAACCTGTACTGAACTGTTGGTGAACACTAGATAAATTAGCTTCTAAAGGGAAAGTGAATTAATCACATTTAATTCTCTGTCCTCAACTTTCTGCATCACCTTAGGCTTATTTAAATGGTTCAGAAAAGCAAATAAATGTTATGTGACAACATGCCTTTTGTATACTGATCTCCAAAATGAGAACATTTGAACATTTGATGTTGTCTCCAAGTGAATATGTACCTGCAGTAGGACCATGTATGGCAATATATGAGGGATTTGGCCAGCTGTTTCCTCTGATCATGTGACCGGTGGTAGAGTTGGACCTTTGGTCAGCCTAAGTGTTTGTTGGAGGTAACTGGGCTTGCAGTACCTGGCTGAAAACAGATTTGTGTAATTGTGATGATCTCCATGCATGCCTCGCCTTTCCGCAAATGGAACGACAGACTGGGCTTAACACCTGACAAGTTAGTCACGTGTTACACAGACTTTGCCTCAGTGCCACACAGTAAAATAAAACCATTTTCTGACCTCAATTCTCTTCGACCATGAAATTTCATATGTCTTCATGCTGTGCCTAAGAAGCATGTGTTGTTAATGATGTGTATGTATTTGTAACAAGGACCTGTTGCAGCATTCTTTTCTGATCGTGAATGTGCTGTTTACCGTCTCACATTTATAAAGAGAAGTTTCCTCTCTGCAAAGCTAGAAGACAAAATATTTTCATGTAATTTTACCACAATATGACCCAGTGATTTTTTTTGCCATTATCTTCATTTTCTGTTTTTATAATTAATTAAGCAAAAGAACGGCTGTGGGTCTGTGAGAAAATGATCACATCCTATGCTTATGATTGCTGCGCTCTTCTGGTCATGTTTGATCAGATAAAACGAGACGTTTTCCTCCCGTGTTGGTCTTGCTTGAGTAATGGCCAGACCTTCGTTGACAGGCGCCTGCTTAAAGAAGGCCAGCGGTACAAAGACACCTTGGCAAATCTTTCGTTATGTCTCTTTAATAGGCTATTGGAGGCATTCCCATGGGTGTTCATTTAATGGACAGAATGTGATACCCCATGTTCTTTAATCTTTTATTCACCACAAATATAGTTGTCATCTAAGTATTTTCCCAGGACTGAAGTTATTTTAATGAACTAGGTATTTGGGATAATGTACTGCTGACATTTGAAGTTTTGCTCACTCTGCCATAAAATGGAGCTGTCTGATGGTAATTCATGCTTTGGGTATATGCAAACACTTTCTTGCATTTAAAGCTTTCCCTGTAGACTTTGGGGTTAAGAAAGGGGAAAAAAAAAAAAATATATATATATATATATGTAATATGCCAGCAGGAGGCAACATGATCATAATCCTTCACCTCACAGAGGTTCCCATCAAGGTGCCTTATAGACCTGGTATCACTGGAGAAGGCTTTTAATGTTGACTTTTCAGTTTCCTTTGGCACAGTGTGCCCCTGTCGGAAATGCAGTGTGAACAGTGTATCTGGTGTCTGCCCTCTCATATGTCATCACACCGTTCTTTTCTGGAATGTTCTGGGCCACCTGTTATTCACTTCTGTTCTGTGCACACCTCATGTTCTGCAGGCTGTGAAATGATGTGCCTAAGTACTGTTAGAGCTTCAGAATTTGTGAATGTTTCTGAATGTTATCAGTGTTGAAATAAACGACATTCCTTTGAATTGCACATGTATGAGGTTAAAACGTATAAATGTAATTACCGTAACTCATTCAGCTAACCTTCTCAAGGGCCCGAGTTTCTGATGTGTACAGGACTTTATTACCCAAGTTGAGGACATCCACATATAAACTAGCCTCAGACAGGACAAAGTAAAATGCAAAAAATATCATGCTGCCATTAGCTGTGATGAGTCCAGTCATGGCTCCTTGTGTTGAAGAACGTGCATTTGAGACAAGTAACGATGAGTCAATTCTTGTTTCTCCTCGATTGAGATAAATGAACGTGAGGAAAGAATAAGACGCATGCAGCTAGACGCAAGCTCGCTGAAAGCCACGCAGGAGTCTCTGAAGAGGACGCTGGTGACGAAGGAGCGCTTTAGCGCGGAGCTCTCCCAGGAGTGCTCCAACGCGAGGCAAGCCCTCGGGTGCCTGCAAAACAAGGTACATTTAACTTTTTAATGAAATTGTAAATGGGAGCGCTGGGAGTTCTCCTAATTTTAATCGTCCGGCCGAGTTTATTATGTCAGATACTCAATATTGTAATGTGGTCATTTTGGATACACGGAGGATCTGGAAAGGGGCGAGAATAAATGAAGGATTTTTGGTCAATTTAAATTTCATTTGGTGAGAAATGTAAAATGCAGATTTACCTTTTATGACTGCCTTTTAATAATAAATGAGTACATTAACGAAGCATACTAATAACGAACGTAATTGGTATTCGATTTTCTTTTAAATAACTTTGTTCTTACTAGGGGGAATGGGCTTTTCCCTGTGTGGGAGCGCAAAGGTGCTTTTAATGTGACCCGACTTGACAGTACACTGACAATTAAAAGCAATGGATTTGGTACACGGGTTCTGTGTCATCTGGAAGGCCTGAGATTAGAGGGAAATGGCAGAGTACCCTGAATAGCAGGTTGCACACTGCAAGGTGGTATAAATAATTGATAATATATGTCTGGATGAATTAATGTGGATACGTGCTCTGAGCGACCTCAGTAATTGTCATTGAAGTGTTGGCAGAATTATTCACGTGTTTTTCCTTTTTCTTTGTAATTTTGTCTTAATTTGAAGCTCCTGCATAGCAGTAAACAGATCCATACCTTCCCAAGTCTTAGCTATGCCTTTTAGGGTGTTTTGATTCTCTTGTGAATGTGAGGTTTGAGTCTTTTTTTTTTTTTTTTCACTAATAATTCAGTATGGTTGGTAGGAGATGTCTGAGTGGTGTTGAAAGTGCATGTTGGGATCTGAACTGAGGTTGCATTTTCCACTTTATTAGACACTTGTGTAACATGTAATGTAATTCCTTAAAGGTATTAAACATTTTTGTACTTTTTACTTGCATATTGTGTTTTAACAGTATATTTGTGCCAAAAGCGTCTGTGTAATCTATTTTTAATTAGTTTAAAAATAACACACTTAACGATTTGACGAATAGCAGAACGTGGCAGTGTTTGTGTTTACCTGTCGGCGTGACCTCTCCCGTAGGCATGACTACTGTTTCTCTTTCTCTTCAGCTGCAGAGCAGTGAGGCAAAAGCAAGCGGCCTGAGTTTAGAAGTTTGCCTGCTGACGTCCAGACTGCAGGAAGAGACGGAACGCTCTCAGCAGCTGCGGGATCAAATTGTGAAACAGCAGGAGGCTCTAACTAGGGCAAGTGAAGCTCTCAAAGAGACACGGAAAACAGCTGGCAGTAAGGTAAAAGGAGTAGGAAACCATTTTTCTTTTTTCATGAAAAAGTCTGCTTCTCAACCTACTTCCACCCCCCCTCCCCCCATGAGGCAGAATTCCCAGGGCATGTTGTTTGGGAGAACATGGTCTCTGTTGCGCTAATTCCACACTGTCTTATCTAAATATCCACGCTCACGCACCGGTCTTATTTGTGTTGGCACACGCTAAAATGAAAGAGAGCCGTGTATTATATATGTGAATTTTACAGTGACAAAAGACAAGTCCCCTTTTGAAGCTGGAAAACAGTTCTGCTGCTTCAGATTTGCCAAGCAAAAGGTTTTTTTTTTTCCACTTCCTTTCCAGAAGTTTCTTCTTATTTTACTTTGAGATGAAATAAATTATATATGAACTTAAAGAAAAGAAACACTAGGCTGAAAACGTCACTCTCACCTTACCTCCCTCCTTGGTCTGATGAAACCTTGATGTACTGTTTGTTTAACATATTGGCCAGACACGTTATGCTTGAGCCTGCTTTTAATGAACACGGAGAAGGGCCGTAGTGAGTGAATCCCTTTTACTTTTATCTCAAAATTTACTAAGCAAACAACGAAGCTATTAATTTTCATAGGGGCACCGTGTCTATCGAGCATCTGGTTCCCATTTACTGTAAAAACTCTCTCTGATCTCAGATGCTGAACTACTGTGACTTTGCCACTGTCTATTTCCTGTTAAAATGCTTTGGTAGAATAATAGCATTTGTTCTTAACTTTAATAACATTAGCCCAGCTGAGCAAATATTTTGAATGCTTTCGGTTGAAGTCATTTCTTCCACGCATCTGTGTTTATGTGCGTAATAGTTACGCATTGATTTATTTAAGGCTCCGTCACTTAAGGTATTGTGTTTTTTAAGCTTGTTTCTTTGGACTTAGTTTTCCCCTACCGAACGATCTAAAGCTGGTCATTAGGGAAAAACAGGTCATTTTAAATGTTTGCCTAGTGCTTCTGGATTGCTAATAAGACAAGGAAAACACAGCAGTACAGAATCTGTTATTTCAATAGAGCTGGTCTTTATTAATCCACCCCCACCACCTCTCCTCAAAAAAAAAAAAGAAAAAGGGGGGGCAGTGCTGAAAACAATTAGTGCCGGTGAAGTCAGGGGAGGGTGTGGGTTTAGTGCCCGTGACTGCAGTGGGGCTCAAAGCCAGCACACACCATGACAGATTTCTCTCACTGATGTTTAAACATGTCCCACAAGCCTTTGCTGCAGCTCAGTACAGACTCTACACCCGTGTCAGTCCGTTCGGCTACTGATCTTAGAACACAGGAAAAAGTATTTGCGTTCAGGACATGATTAAAAAGACGAGCCGGTCCAGCGGGGCGTCTCAGTCCCTCCTGTCTCTCACAATGAAGTTTTACTTAAAAGTCTTCACCCCCTCTCGCCCCACCCCCCTCACCCATCCTCTCTGTTTGTTGTTTCTGTTGTTTATGCTTGTCAGTTTGGATTGTCATGAAAGCATTGTCAAGTTTCAGCCAGGTGGAAAAACTAGAGCTGAGAGATGTGCGCTGTCATATATTTTATTTATTTATTTACTTATTTGTTTATTATTTTTTGCACGATTGCTTCATAGAAGTGGATTAAACGCGTTAATTTAGTTATGCGCGTGTTAGTTAGGCGTCCTCCAGTTTTCACACACTGCCTTCACTGATCATTGCAGAGCTGTTCTGGTTGTGCATTGCTTTTATGGAAATGCGTTTCACTAATCAGACCTGGTAACAGAGAGACCATAACGGTAGCATGATTTTTAGAAATTTCTCTGTCTAAGAGTGCTGCAACTTTCTGGGATCTCTTTTGACAGTGGATCTAGCCGCTTCTTTATTTCTTTGTGTGATCCCTGGCTTTCACTCTGTTTAATGTTCGTTTCAGAGCACGTCTGATGCCACTGGTGTAGAATTATGGGCTTGGGACAGACGCAGCATTATGTATGCATAAGATGTACAAACACAAAGAGATTATGCAGTTCTGATACACGATACAGCTCTCTCAAGAGCTTTCAGTGCCCACGAGTCTGTGAAGCCTATTAACTGCTTATTGGGCCACTAGCTAAATAATCTAACTATCAGTAGATTTGCCACAGATATCATACACTGAGCTCTGAAAATTATGGTGTGATTATAACAGGTGACCATGACAAGGTGCGAATAAATGGCAGCTGGTATTTTTTTTGTGGTCCGGAAGCATTAGTTTGGTGACAGTGTGCTGGTTGAAGTCGCGGTGCTGAACTGTGACAAAGCAGGGCTGTCACGTGTTGAGTATTCAATGTGGAGCGTATCGCTGACCGTGGAAAAAAGTTAGAAATACACCTTCTGTAACATTAACAGTATATCTGATATTTCCCCTATTCCTCACACGCACGCACACATACACACCACACGTGCGCAGACACGCACACACTCTTTCACATACAAACGTGTTGGCCATACAACACAATTGTGATGCTTTTGCAATCACAATCGACCTTGACAGTGTTTGCCTGTGCTGTTGAAGTAATCACTGTCCAATTGTGGTTTTCAAAGGATGACCAAAAACACTGAAAGTGACACACGTGGTGTTACATGTCAGCGTTTACCTATTAATGAAGCATGGGCGTGTGCGCGTAATGTTCGTAGGACACAGAATACAACGACTAGAAACGTAATCTGCTTTAAATGCTGAGATTTTGTACAAAGTTGCCCGATGCTCTGTCATCTGAGACCGTTCTTCATGAGTGTGGGGTGAAGGTCAAGGAGCTATCTTAACGCCATCAATCCTGTGGACAGTTACAAACGACCTTTCACTTTCCATAAGACATTCAATATTCTGAATGGGAGGGATACATTTTTCTGTGTTTAGAAGACGGGGATGTATAAGAGCCTTTCATGCACTGGCTGGATCTCTTTGAACGGCTCATTCACCCTGTGTCCTGATTGTGCGCGAGTGTGTTGTGTGTGTATGTGCGCAAACAGATTGTCTGACGATATGCTGCGGATAAGAAAATTTATTCAATCACGTTTCTTTTTATTTATAAAATAAGATGGACTCTGCAGACCCATAGCAAATCTGGCACAGCGAGATAGGTAAAGAATTTATTCACTTGCCAGGAATAATAAAGTTAGAGAATTGAAAAAATGATTCCCTTTCAAATCAGATAGTCTGTCCTATGATTTAATATTAACAATTAACCAGTCATTGTAGACGCCAAAGTATTTCTTGGCAGCTCGAATGATGTCATTTAAACTTTCCTTAATGCGCGTTAAAGCGGTGCCTTGGCCTCTCCGTGCTTCCTGTCTGATCTGTAGATTTCCAAGCGAGATGCTAAACTTGGTGTGGTGCAGAAGAAGTTGTTGGAGCTGCAGACCCAGTACTCTGAAAGTCAGAATGAGGTGAGTATGTGATACCAAGCAAAACAAGGCTTCCCTAAAGTGTACCTACAAAAAAAGCATGAAAAATAACATTTTTAAAATATCCTCCTCAAAAGAAACGAGATACTTTTCCCCCATTGCACCTGATATTGTCGCATGTAATTCAATTACATTTATTTGTTATTCTAATTTTCATTTAAAAATTGATAAGTCCCTCAGTTCGTTTAGGAATGACTAAATGCCAAGCATATCTTACAATATTAATCAATGGTAACCTTTGATTTATTTAATTGTATAATTTGTTCAAAGATGCTTTTGTTTTCTGAAAAGTTTACATTTGTGGTGTCATCTCGATCGATCCGATTCAGTTTCTTAGATTTAACATATAACCAAACACGAGTAGAAATTAACCGTTTCCTGTCCTTTCGTTATATTTTAAAGCAGGGGGTTAAGTGATTTAAAATGAGACTCGCATCCATGTTTTTTTTGCCTCCAGTTGTTCCTCAGGGAGAGCCTCGTGCAGAAACTGAAGGAGGAGGCTGTACAGCTGACAGCCCAGATAAACGAGCAATCCCAGGACATTAACAGGCTGAACAGCGAGAAGAAAAAACTGCAGCTCCAGATGACGGTTGTCATGGAGAAACACAGAACAGCACAACAAGAGGTACACATAGGCCGGCACACGTGAAGCCTTGTGTTTTTGGGTTTTAAATGCCTCGCTGTCCTATGTTACGCCGTAAATTAAACCTCATTGCTGTCAGTTTTTCTGCTGCCTTTTTTTTTTTGTATGAATATGAAGCTGTTTACTGTTCACTTTTCCACTTTTGCATAATCACAACTTCTTCCTTGTAGTTAAACTTTTAATCATTGCAGCTAAGGACGCACGGTGTGCATAATCCTGTCTGAGCTCTGAACCTGTCAGTGTGGGGAGAGGGAAAGTCAGTTGAAGCACATCTGTTGAGGTCCAAAGCAAGGTTAAATAGTTCTATAATATACCTCGTATTTAAACTGATTTTGGATTTGTTTTTAAGTATGTTTTAAGCGTGTGAGCAGGTGCATTTCAAACAGTTGGCACACAAAGATTCATTTGTTTGAGTCAGTGTGAGTTCTTCACTGTTTAGCCACCATAAACAGAAATAAATACTTCTTAAAAATGTCTGAGCACCTCTGAATTATTTTCCTTTCTGTACCGATAATGCATGATGCCACTGAAACCTCCAACCCCCACTTTTAATTTGCAAATGCTTTAGTTTTGTTTATTAGCTCTCTACCTGTGACTGACACTCAGGTGAACCGCCGGGATCAGGTGATCTTGCAGCTGAAGACAAACTTGAAGATGACTGAGGAGAATCTGCGAGGCGCACAGGAGGAGGTGAGCGAGCCGCTGTCCCGAAGGCACTCCGCGCCAAAGGTTTGTTTACTGGGCCATGAAAAATGCATGAGCCCGCTGTCCGCAAAAAAGACGAATAATATTCAATACTTAGCCCGGCTTATGAATACGGATGCTGCTGCATGCTGCTGGTACCGGCGCGTTGCTGCAAAGTGTGACCATCGTTACATTTATTTTTTTATTTTAATTATTTATCTGTGTGCTTGCTTATGCCACCCCCCCCCTGCAAATAACCACCACTGCTACCCCAAGTTGGCTGTCCAGGAGTTGGAGTTGGCTGGCTGCAAACAGCGAGCGGAAGAGCTGCACAGTGAGGTGTTGGACCTGCGGGAGAAGTGCCGGAAGGGTGATGAGCGTCTGGAGCAGGAGCAGGAGGAGATGCGGCTCGTGAGGGAGCTGCTCCATCAGCAGGTGGAGAGCCCGACTCCAAAACCGGCAGGAGCTGCTTCTAACCCCTGCTGCGAGCCGCACGCTGCACATGTCCTTTGTCTTTGCTCGGCCTTACTGCGAGTACAGCACGTGACATCAGTAATGTGAAGTTTAGGAAATCACCACCGTAGTTTATGTTTTAGTTGCGTCGTTTCCATTGAGTGGAGTGTTCTGTTCAATTCGATTTAGTTTGTTTCTGTAAAGCTCCTTTCACAGCAGCACTGTCCCAAGGTGCTTTAAAGGAAACCTGTGTATGAAAGATACTTTCAGCAGTGACACCTTCATAAATGATGCTTTCACTGTATAAATGCCCATTAAAATGGAAATGCAGAAATTCACTTTTGGTTGTTTTGTTGTAAAGTTTGTGGTGTGGAGTACATGAATTTTGTGATTGTAAAGAACCAAGAGGTATTTATCTGAACAGATTTAGCTTTTAGTTTGTTTTCTTCTTTAGACTGAGCACCAGACAAGAATGGCAGAGCAGCTGAACTCAGAGCTTGGTGCTGCACGGAGCGCACACACAGCAGATTCGGAGCGCTGGAACCACAAGTACTCGGTTCTGCAGGGCCGGCTAGAGCAAATGAGCAGAGATGAACAGGAAGCCCGGAGCCAGGCTCACGAGGCCAGAGCGGAGGTCAGGGAGCTGGAGGCCAAGGTGGCCAGCTCTGAGGCTCTGCTTCAGGAGACCTTGGCCAAGGTAAGGGCTTGAACACAGCCAGTCTATCATGGAGGAAGCTCTGGACAAAGTTTGCTATCAAATTACTAACAGAAGGCAGCACTTTTATATGAAAGGATCTTTTTTAAACGTGTTGAACAACAATTAAAAAGAACATAATTTTGAGTTGAGAAATGTGCTGTACTTGTCTAATGGTAAAACAGATGGGATTGTAGTAAACATGGGGGCAGCCCCCCCTCGCATGTCAGGCTTCTAACAGTGGGGCTTGGAGTATGAGGTGGGAGTGACCTCTCACTCCAGAGTGTCCCCGGATGAACCGGCATGCATGCTGTGGCCCTTGGCCCGCCGTCACATATGTATTCTGCACTGACCAGGAGCTAATCCATCAGAGTCCAGTCCAGGTTCTCCAAGTGCAAACAATGCTGTGGTGCCTTACAGTTAACAATGACTTCAGTCTGCACAGCAGCCATGACCATCAAAGTCACTCTTATCACCAGCCTTTCAGTCAGCTTTCTGATGACAAACTTTTCACACACAGCATATAGCACATTGGTAGTGTGCTTTTTCTGTGTGTTTGCTGTGTGTTTGCCAGCAGTTTGTTGCTCTGAACCTTCCTATTTATTCAACTCTAAAATTAGTAGTGTTATACACACCAGTCTGACTGAACACATGAACTGTGGCCTACAAAGTTAAACAGAAAAACATATTTTTTTGTTCTGCCCAGAGAACAGGGTAGGCCCTAATTGTGATATGTCATATGGCAGACAGAGATAATGTACAACACTGATCTGTTATAATAATAATATAATCTTGAAGACTGGTCCTGTCCAGTGGTCATTAAAGAAAGCTCCCATTCTCTACCTTTAAATGTGTCCTTTTAATGTGACAATTGTCTTCATTACTGTCCCCAGCAGAGCATCTCACAACCATTCGGTTTGTAAAATGTCATTCTTTCGAAACTATTTTAAAAAATTAATCATCTTCTCCTTGTTCAAACTGTGGATTATTTGTAAATGTATATTAAAACAGTGTATTCATCATTTTTTAATTGGACATTTTATTTAAATGACATAATTTATATTCCCCTTATAAATTTGCTGTGGGGAGAATACCATGTGGTGTCTGGCATTATGCAGAGCGAGGCAGCTGTAATTATATATCAGCAATTTAAATTTAATATTAAAACCAGGGAGCGATACTCAGACAATTGTATCACTGTTCATTCACGCAGCCTCATAAAGGGAAAGAAGCAAATGTTGAAAACCAGTAATCAATTCTCTATATTCCAGGATTTTTATGCTACACTTCACTTGCATGATAATCTTGCCTTTATTCTGTAAATGGTGTTGGATTTTGCTTTAAAATGAAAAATCATTTGGTGCAGTTTTCTGCCACAGTTTTGAATAATCTCAATTTGACACAACGGACAATTGGTTCTGTCTGAAGTGGTTTGCAGCGAACAGGAGCCCGCCACTTCCTGTTGTCTGAGATCATTGCTTTTAACCACTGCAATCGGCTTTTCATTCCGTCCGCATTTTTCTGCATTCCAACTAGATGCATATCCCCACAGCGCTTTGCCTCCGTTTCGTCCGAGGATTTACAAATCCACTGACCACAGGAACATCATATAAACCATGACAGTACAATTTTATGAAGTGTAATGGAATGACAGGTAGAATTGTTATTCTACCTTTCGCCTGGTGATTTCTCACATAGGGAATTTTCCGGCCAGGTTAACTTTCTGAAGAGCTTAAGTAATTGCTGAATATATACTTTTTCCAAATGCAGAACCTGTAGTGCTTAGATAACCCAAGACTTAGAAATCGGGCTGCCACCTGCTATAGGTTGAAGACTCAGTAGAACAATGTGTGTGCCCTGCTGTCCCACACAGCTCCTAGCTTAAGCCATAAGCACAGCAGAATTACTCCAGTGCCCTGCTTTTTAAATACTGCATTATCTTCTAATATTGTTTTGAAAGGTCTTCAATTTTTAATTTTTGTTCCATAAAAGATAATGTTAATACTTATATTTTAAGTGATTTTTTAAAAGATGAAATGCATAAATAAATTCTTGCCAAAAAATAAATTGTGGGTATAAGCAGTATTTTACTGCAATATAGTTACAGTTGACATACTTAATAAAGGAAACATCAATTATGCATTTTTATATTATTATTTTAATTTTCACTAGATAGAAACTTAGTTCAAGTCTTAGATGCTACAATACAGATGCATAGCCGTAAAGTTAAAATATTTTAAAATTGTGAAATCTTACTTTAATTTACCTTTATTTATTTTTCATATGCATTTCATGTAAGCAGAAGAGTAGATTTTACAGGCTTTGTGTTAGGTGTTGTTATATAGCAGGTCAGGGCCATGACAATATCACTTGTTTTCAAAAACTTCTTTCAAAACCCTGCAAATTGCAACCTTTAAGCATAGTTTATAAATGGCTAAATTAGATTTTTATTATGCTGTTTAACAAAATGAAAGCAGAAACCATAATAATGACTGTTTACTGCTGTAAAACATTTCACAATAAATGAAAATGTACGTTTTCAGTCTGGTATGTTATTGAGGCAGCATTGCAATTATTTTTTTGTTCCTGTGATTATTTTACGTACAGTTTAAATTGTGTTACTTATAACAGAATGGCCTTGTGCACTTATGAATCATACGATGCAAGTATATTTGAATAAAAGTTAATTTTAAAATACTGCATACAAGAATAGCACTCGTTTCAGCTAATAAAAACAGGCCTTAAAATCATCTGCAAGTGTTGATGTTCCTGGTGAATTTATTAGAACACCTTGACTATTATCTTTAAGTGTAATGCATTGCTTATATTTTTATGTATTTTGATAGCTCCTGTTACCCTGTATATTGTATATACTTAAATGCCAGCTTTTGGTCGTGTTTGTAAGATTTCATGACATCAGCTAGTTAAACTTAAAGCATAGATGTTCCTTAAATGGTTCATTCTGGACATGCAGGTGAATCTAAGCAAGGCAGCTCCTCTGCTGCATGAATGGAAACGAAAGCAGCATCATAACAGCAGTGTAGGAGTTGCATTCCGCAGGCCCGGAAGCGTTTTATCCTTCATGTATTTGTGCATAGGTTCGAGAGGCAGAAGAGCGGACAAGGAGGCAGGCCGCGGAGACGTCGTTGCTCAAACAACACCTGGAGGATGCCCAGGCGCACCTGAGCCAGAGCAAGGGTGAGGTCGAAGGTCACCAGTCGACGGCAGCCATCTTTAAGCAAAAGTATCAGGCGGCCATGGAGAAGGTGCAGCAGCTGGAGGGCCGGGCCGAGGGGCTGGAAGAGGAGCTCCGCTACTCCAATGCTCAGGTAGCCCAGCCTACACCCCCCCCCCCTCCAGTCACTTGTAAAACCGGAGTCAGGTCTGACAGGTTGACGACAGCAGTGCTAAATCCACACCAATAATACTGGAATGTCACGTCAAAGAACGGTGTTCTCACGTCTTAGCCGGAGGAACACTAAATATGTCTGACCTAAAATGAACAATATCACTTCAAAACAGACATACCAGGTTGTAAGTTTAGACTTTTATGTTTGTGTGCTTGTAATGTGTGGATTGTTAAAGTGACTGGGATGGAAAGTATAGTGCGTGTTAACAGCCAACTAACTATGAAGATTTGTCTACAAAGATTTGTGTCTGGACTTTTCCCATTATATCTCTGGTTCCACTGTTGCTGTTTGAAAGAGAGAAAGTTCTTAATGATAAATAAACTGGATTTGGAAGGTGAAAACTAATCTAAACGTCTAGTATAAATATTTTTTTCTGACATGCACTTTTGTGAAGTAATTACAGCTTCAGGAGTATGTAAGTAGAGAGCAGGCTTTTTCAGGTAGAATGCACAACGCCATCACCTTGTCTAGAAGGGTTTAACGTATCGATCGGGTGGTGATTGAAGCACTCTCGTCTCCAAATGAGCTAACATCATTGCCAGTATGTTTTGTAATGCCCTTACTCAATTATTGCCCGCATGAAGAATGAACTTGCATGTCCACTGCCTGGTGTTTTTGCCTCATTTGATCTTTGGAAAGAGAAGTCTGCATAGTCTTGCCACCAGAGTGCCATAATTATAACGTTAGCAATTTAGAATATGTATTCAGCACAGTATATAGGTGGTGACTCATGGTTAGCACTGTTGCCTTGTACCTTTTTTTTGTAAATGGAGGTTTGAATCTTGGCCCATCATCTGCACAAGCCAGTGCATGCCCAGTGCCAGACACCAGCTGGGCTATAATGGGAGGGTTATGGGCATCTGGTGTAAAAACGTGCCAGATCTGTGTGCAGATCGTTAACCAGATGTTGGTCAGTCTTCTGTGGTGACCTCCCTCATGGAGAGCAGCTGAAAGAGGACTACATTGACCACTGTACTTTACATTCTACAAATGCCTGATTCGCACGGCCAGTTGTTCTAGATGTTTTTTTTGTCTTAGCATATGTTTTTGAATGTAGTGTGCTCTTGTTTAATACAGATATTCTCTAAGCAGCTACATTATTTCCTATCTGGTGTTTGTTGTCTACTATGATGCATTTTGGCCATATAGACATGTAATTGTGTTGACAAATTCGGTGTTTTTTACTATAAATTGTAGAACGCGTCCAAAAAAGAGAGAGGAGAGCTTATTTGTACCTTCCCCGGGGGTGGGGGGGTGGGTGGGGGGGTGGGTG
>JABJVR010000029.1:3496752-3515208 GCA_025773905.1 Chitala chitala
TAACCAATCTTTCCTCACCCTTTCCCCCTCCCCCCCGCCCGCCGGCGCCCCCCCCCCCCCCCCCGGTGTGTGTGTGTGTGTGTGTGTGTGTGTGTGTGTGTGTGTGTGTGTGTGTGTGTGAGAGACACACATATCTGTATACTTTTTTGAGTAAGAGGGTACTGAGGGTCACCATGGAAACTTTTCAGAATATGTCAGTCCAAAGCCGGCAGGGGAAAGATTAAAGTTTTGTATCAACAAAGTATTTTATGAAATAATTTATATTTTCTTGTTTAGCAAGCAGTTGAGTTCAATGGTGAGGATATTACAGCAGGCCCCGTTTTAGGAATAGATTTAGCAACATGTACAATCTGAAATTGAAATATATTTATATATGGTAGGAACAGTAAAAATATAAGGGAAACCTAATACATATAATGCACTCATACATTCATACGTACAAGGTTGTTATGTTATAGATCTATGAATAACCAGTAGGTGTTTCTCTTGCCGAAGGTTTGCCAGGCCCATGAAATGGTCAGCAGTCTGAAAGCAGAGGTTCTGAGCCTGGAGGGCCGCTACAATGAAAAGTGCAACCAAATGGAAACATGTGAAGAAGTCATAGAGCAACTGACAGAGGAACTTCAATCCACAAGGGACAGTTTGGGCATGAGCATGGGGCGTGTCTCTGACTGCGAGAAGCTGATTGACAGGCTTGAAGAGCAAATCGGTGTGCACCAAAAAGAGGTCAGCAGGCATACCTCTATATCCCACTCCTGTAATAACATTGTGTGGTCAGGGTCTGGAAGCTTGTTATGGCCTTAGGTTGTGCTATCAGCCTGTAAGTATATTGCCCCATACTTTATGGTATCAGTTATGTGAATAATTGCATTTTTTGTAGTTTTAATTATTTATGTGAAAGTAGTAATATTTAAACAGTTTGAAGTTTTAATAATTTCAATGAAAGTAGTTGACCAAAAACAAAGTGAGAGGAAGCTAACTGCATTGGTCCCATTTGGATTTGGCACCGTTATGGATATTTGCCATGTCTGGCAATAAATGAATCATTTTTCATTGCAGAAAATTTTAATTTGAATGAACTTAACTGCTGCCTACAAGGTCAGACTGACAGAATGTAATTTTAATCAAATAAAATTTAATCTGTGCATTATAAAAGATCAGCCACTTTAAGTTTACTGTATTTTATACTTTATTACATTTAGTAATGAGTTTGAATTTATTGCTTTTGTTGAGGGGGAGTATTTGTAACAGTTTGCTATAATAATAATTCACATGCATCAGAACATGTCTCCCGCACTATTCTTTTCCAGGATATACCTGTTTCGTAAATTGTTTGCTTTTGTGTAAGGGAAGTTTTTCAAGTGGGCTGTGGTTAGAGAGCTGTCGATACTTTATTATCATGCGGAAAATTTCAACACTTACAACTGATGCCATCTTATGCATCACGTTTTTCACAGGCCTTTAAATCACCTGAGGTTGCTGCAAAATGCATTACGTACACACAAAAGTGTAAAGGAGGAAAAAAATAGTGTTCACAGCTTTTTATTTCCCTCTTCTTTTTCTCAAAATAATTTGAACCAGCTATCGGAGCGTGAAAAGGCCTTCCTGAAGCTGCAGTCTGAGCTGACATCGTACCAGGTTAGCCACAGCTACTCCAACGAGGAACACAAAGCCTTGTTACAACAATACGATCTCGTACAAAAGGTAAGCTCTCTTCAGCTAGCGGCTCCGTGTGGGAGCTACGCTTGGCCTTCTGTTGTCAGAGTAACCCCCCTCCCACGCCCTCTGAGTGTCAGTCACATTCGTACATCTGCATGCATGCCTGCGCAGTCTCCTGATATCTGGTCCCACTCGGAAAGGCATGGGGGTGCCCTGCTGACAGCTCAGGGACGAACAAGGGTAGCTAGGGGGAGATCAGGCATTCAGCACAGCTGTTGGTGAAGCTGCCCTTGGGGGGGGGTGCAGGGTTAGAGCTTGTAGGATGAGCACCTACACATTATCTCATTAAACTTCAGTATTCCAAATTATATAAATACCTTAGTTTTTTCTCATCAGTAATTTAACATTGTCCAATTTTGTACTTGTGCTTTATTATTCAGAAGTAGGTCGATACTAACTACCGCTAGTGATATTGTTGACATAATGGTGTTAAGTAGTGGGTGAACAGGAATGATAAATATGCAAAGTGGAACCTTTTCGCTTTTCTTCATAACACCCACATAAGCAGTAGTCCTGACCGCTACCATGCAAAGCACAACATCCGAGTGAGATGAAAGTGCTTACATCTTCTCTCTTATGTGTAACCCAGAACATTTAGGAATATTGTGTTGTTATTATTATTATTGTTCTTGTTGGTTTCCTTTGTGTATTTGTCTTTTGTTTTGTTAAGATCCATTTGGGACATGTGAGCACACTGGTTGGTTGTGGGCCAGGTAGGAGAGATGCTGGTTAGCAAAGAACGCTCTCGTGTCTCTGTCTGCGCAGGATGCCGAGACCCTGAGACAGCTGACCGGGGAGCAGGCGGAGAGCAGTGCTGGGTTAGAGAGGCTCCTTCGGGCCCTGGAGGCCGAGTGCGCGAGGCTGTCGGCAGAGGTGCACAGGTGCGAGGATGAGAACCGGGGTCTCGAGCACACCCTGCAGTCCCTGCACCTGGATGCCGCCGCGGCTCACCAGGACCACAAGGTGGCGCTGGCTCAGCTGGAGCAGGAGGTGTCCCAGCTGGAGACGGACTTGGCAGACTCGAGGAAGACCTGTGCTCAGAAAGAACAGGTGCCTCTGCCTTTTCTGCTTGGCTTGTGCAGCTTGTGACCTTTTTTTTTTCCCAAAATGCCTCATGTTCACTCTTCAGTGTTTGTGTCATATGACAAGGACCACTGATACTGCCCATTACTCTAGACACCTGCATGAACCCTCCCTTGCCACTGTACAATTATTTGTAACTTGTTATTTCTATGTCAATGTGGACTGCATTTTACTTACACAGTTTTCAGTTTTTCACGCATAAATGCTGTTGTCATATTTTTAAAATAGGAATATAAAACCAATTCTGCCAACCAATCCTTCATATTTCTTTTACGGTATTTTATACCTGTATTTATAAGTTATTAGCGTCTTTAGCTTTTTCTTTACTAGTAAGGTATTAGTATTAGGTAACGGTATTTATACTTTTCATACCTGTTTAATTGTAAATTCTATTTTTACATCACAGATGGTCGTAAAAAGTATTTCACTGCACTTCATAATATGTATGGTTGTGTTAGTGACAAATAAAATTTGAATTTGAAATAACGAGGAAATGAAAAATATGGCTATAATTTAGGTTTGGAGCTCTGTTGAATTTGGTTTTATATCCCTGCGGAATATATTTAACAGGACTAGTTTAAAATCAATAAACAGTGTCCTACTTTTTTTTATTGCATTTGTAGTGTTAGGGAAGATTTATCCTTGGAGTAACCAACAGTCACTCTTCTAACTAATTAAAGTGGAACTTTTAACTGAAGAAATGAAATATTGAATCCTGATAATGCTTAAGGCATTGAAAGGGGTACCTGTACAATAAGATACTGTTTTATGAAAATTTAATTAGTGTCTTGTAGGTACGTAAATGAATTTTCATACACTTAACTGTTCATTCACACTGACTTGCACCTGTCCTTGAACTGTAAGGCGTGTTGCCTTTTAAAGTAATCGGCTGTGTTGCTGTGTACTGGCGCCTCTCGGATAGCTGTGGCACGAGTGACGCTTGTTTGCTGTGTGAAAGACGTTGGAGTGGGGTTTTCAGTGACTTCCGAGCGAGCAGATGCTCACTGACCTCCTGGGTGCAGACTCTGTTAACTCATTATGACGAGTGCGTAGCTCGTATGCTTCTGCTGTGCGCTGTGAATAATTAAAGGCTCGTGTTAAACACAGGGACAGGCATTTCAATGTAGAGCTGTAATAACATTTACCATTCTTCTTCGAGCCTCTCGTTGCCTGACAGAAACAAATTACACTGGGATTAATTTCAAGAAATTGTGCCAAGTGAATGCAATTTGCTGCAATTAAGACATGAAAGAATACTAAGTATTCAAATTAGGGCCAACATGATAGGACAAGATAAGGGATGGAGGTGTGGAATTGTGCCAACTGAAGGCAGATGTGTGTGGGTATCACAGGAAGCGATGTAAGGCAAACCTGTTGTCATTTTCCAGTTATACTGTACGTTCAGGGTACCAATGTATAAATGTTTAGAGCCCATTAAAGACACAGTTTAAGTGTTCCATGCATATGTACACATCTGCTTATACAGTGCATATGTATAATATACGTGTACATATTTTCAAGCCCCAACACTGTGAGGGTTTAGGCTGAACGGGCTTTCCTCCTCCTCCTTTTTTCCATGAGGCGCTGCAAGCCAGGGATGACCTCCTGAAGAAGTGTGAAGCAGACCTCATCCAGGCAAGGGAGACCATCCAAGGCAAGGCACAGGAGCTGCAGCACCTGGAGCGCACCGTGGCGGAGCTGCGGAAGGAGGCGCGGGCGAGTGAGGCACGCGAGGGCCACAAGGAGCAGGAAAACCTGGTGCTGAGGACGGAAGTGCGGCGTTTGAACCAGGAGCTAAAGGAGCTTCACGTGGCATACAGCGCGAGCGGTAAGGCTTCTCTGCTCCGTTTGTGTGACTGGTGCAGAGCCACCTGACGGCCCTGCTCTGAGTGGGCAGGAGTGTGCGCGTGTGTGTAACTGTCCCCTTTTAGGGAGTGGCTCTTTCTCCTCATTTTATTTTTTTATGTAATTTTTTTTTCTTCATAGGGATTGTGTATGAAATCTAAATTATCTAAATTGTGTGAAATAGGTTTAATAGCAGTGAGGTACTGGGGGTGTATGGTAAAAGAGTGACGATTGCAGACCCTTATTTACTGTTATCAGTTTACACGGTAAGGTAACTGGTGTTTCAGCACTTCATGGCTCTTTGTAGAGGATCGCAGTTGAAATACTTTCAAGGCACGAGTTTTCAGATATTGAAGTTAAGGCAGCTGTGAGGTAGAAGGATAAATAGGAAGAATTGATATTGTGTTAGTAAATTAGTTAGACAATCTCTGTTTTGTTCATTTATATATCGTCTTCATTCAGGATTAAACGTGTAAATGTATGAGGATTTCACCAAACTTTACAAATAACAGTAATTGGGCTTTTGTTCAGTTATATAAACGTAACTTGACAGTTTAATATGAATGGAAACAACAGTTTCTCTGCGATAAACTGTAGCTAACTTGCATATTTTATTTGACGATATTTCAAGCTGTGATACGTTTTTTGTTGCATTTGTATTTTGCCTTTTTTGCAATATCTTGATGAAAGAAAGGAGTAAATTATTTAAGCATTATGAGATGCCAGCAAAGCAGCCAATCGCAACCCTACAAACTTGATGAGGCTCGAAGTGAAGCGTCATTAACACCTGGGCAATAAAACCGCATAATTGTACAGGCAGCAATGCTCTCCGTATGTGCAGCAAGGCTGCGTGGTCCAGTCCCTGGAGTGCTATAAGAACAGCAAGGCACCAGTTCAGTGTCTGCTGTGAATAGCCTGAGAGATGTCACAAACATATTATCCTCACCTTAGGATAATTACCTACAACTTAACCTGTGTGTTAGATATCGAATTCTTCAAATCTGGGTATTTATGTATAGTTTCAGCAGCTGTGTTACTTGGTGAAAGATAATATCCTTATAATGCCGTCAGATTATTTGCTCACTCATCATTTGTATTTATAGTTGACATACCTTGAGTATTCTTCTGCATATATTCTTAACTGATAATGCAAATAGTACTGTTAAGAGTAGGATTGTAGAAAACAGTTTTTATATGTGAAATTATCATGGCAACTTTGTGTTTTTAAAAATGTAATTTTTTTATTAAATTATTTTTTTTATGTTTGATTTGGGTCCCCAGCTCCACAGGAAGAGGCGGTGTATAGGTTTTTAGTTAAATGACAATAAAATTCTGATCTCTCAATGAGTAAGAGCCTGAGATGAACACTTCATGTCGCACCTGCGGTTCTCCAGAGATTCGTGAAAATCACTCTGCTCCCCCTATGCATGTCAGCTCGAAGAGCACAAAGAAATCACTTATAAAAGAAAAAAGAAATTTCTCTTCTGAAAGACAAGATTACCAGCAGCAGAAGGCAAGCGACAGCTTCGCTGCTCTTTATCTGTCACAATTTAAATTTTTGGGGTGACAGTGACGCTTGTGAATACGCTCCTCTCGTGCACTGTTTTCTGTTTCCGGTGCATTCTGTGTCCCCTCCCGTGCTCCTGCCGCCGCCGTAACAGCCACATTGTCTTCATCGCAGCCGTCACTGTGCGTCGCAGCTCTGCGGCCAGGTCTCACCTTAATGATGGTGGCGCATTGCTTGCGCGCGATGGTGAGATGTGCCCGTTAATGACTCACCTTTCCCGCTGCCGGAGCCCGTGTGGAGATCTCATCACAGTGAGGCTTTCTGTACCACCGCCACCGCAGAGGTGACGGTACTGTTAGCCAAGCTGAATTGTCTCATTAAGAATTAACTTGCGCATCCTGAGGCCCAGCAGGTGACTGTGTCCCTCACCGCCCCCCGCGAGAAACCGCCCCTCCATCCCAAGCACTAGAATTACACGCGGCCGCATGCCGCCATTGTCTACGGAGACGTGCTTGGTATCTATGTGTGGCGCTCAGCAGCCCCGCGGCTTTGCTGTGCCACTCTGCCACGCTCGCGTCCTGCCGAAGCCTGCACAGTCGCTTTCCACAGAGAACGTGCAGCCTTTTCAATTCACTGCACTGGCTGCCTAGCCCTTAAGTGCACCTTTCACATTATTTTTAATGGGGGATAATTACTGAAATGTTTAAGAAAATAAAGCAAACCATTGTTTGTTCTTGACATAATGCAAGCATATACCGTAAGTACTACTGTGAGAACTTTGTGTGTGTGTGTGTGTGTGTGTGTGTGTGTGTGTGTGTGTGTGTGTGTGTGTGTGTGTGTTAATTTGCCGATGGTCTCCTTTTGCTCTCCCTTTTCCTTCTGTTCCCTGTGCTTCCTAATTTATCAAAATCATGAGTTCGGTCTACTTTTCCAGCCTCAGTGGCAAAGCCGTCCTTTCTAATACTGCACAAATTCATTCAAGCTTAAACAATTCATCTCACCTCTCCGGCTTTACATCCGTTATCTTTTGGATATTGGAATCCTTTATAATTATTGTTTGGGATCTGATGTTACCAGCTCAAAATTTTAACACTTTCTGATATTTTTTTATTTAAAATTCTAATTTTCCTCACTGTCATAAGGTAAAATGCTGTTAAAAGGGGTATAATTCTTAGAGTCTGACATTCTGTTATGTAATGTTGTTGCACAGTAAGGCATGCATAACAGTGTTATTCTGTGAAACGTAACATTACTGTGTGGCATTTAAACAGAAATGCAATAGTTAGTACTGCACTGTTCTTAGCTACAGTTGGATGTGCTGAGACAGAGAAACCTAATCTGATTAAACAAACTGATATTTTTTTCATCTTGAGGCAGAGAGAATGTAGTTTTAGTTTCTTTGCAATCTTAACTTAATGGAAGATAGCTGTAACTAATGATAAGAGCCCACTGATTAATTTATATGTTTTTATATTTGGTAGTTGCATATGCCAGATCATTTGAGGACTGCCATCTTTTACAGATGATAAGATATATTTTCACAGATTTTCTTTGAGCACCACAAATAATGACGTGAGATCTGTTAAGGACCTAAACTTTGGGGTGATTTTCGTTTTAGCGGTGTGAAGTTATCCTTTCGTGAATGTTGCAGGCTTCTATGAGATGAGTTTTCAAACCAGACGCACTGCTTTAACACAGATTCTTCATTAAGTGCAATGTTAGCTTATCACATTTAAAAAAAGCTACAAAAGACTAACAGCCTGTTTCCTCTTCAAACTAAAAGGTCATCACTGCAGTCAGTTCTTTCATATCGTCTTTATACCAGGGACAAAACCAAGTGTCCGGATTGTTAACACACCCTTCATGTTAAAATGTTTTATCCAAGGGTAGATTAGCTGCGTTTAAATTTTCACTGTCCTGCTCTGATGTTTTCTTAAGTTGTTATATTTTTATTTGTATTTGACCTTGTATCCAGACAACGTCTTGGGTTAAATTATTTTGTAACACACTTTCAATTCAAATAATAATCTTTATGTCCATTTTTATAAGTACAGATACTTTTCACTGTATCCAAGGTATATTATTTGCATTATATATCTATAATAAAGAAACCTTTTAAGTACATAACTGTTCCTCACTTCATTTAAGTCCATAGCAGTGATTTTCAGCCTATTATTTAGATTGTTTTCTTTATGTTCTCTGAAACATATTTAAATATGCAGTATATATAATAAAGTTAGATGTTAACCACCGCAAAAAACATTCATTCAGAAATCATAATGGGCTCTTATTTTGTGGTTGGGAAAAGTCATTTATTTTAGAGCTCCTTTTGAAAAGTCTTATTGAAATATATGTGATTAGTAGCTGCAAAATATGACAGAAAAGATTAGCTCAAAATTTTTGTAATTGTCACATTTGTCTGGAATATTTAAATAATGAACAACTTCGCCTAATCTCTTATTATAGCCATGCATATGGTGACATTATTCAAAATATGAACAAAAGAAGTGAGCTCTTTCTGACAGTATAACATGATCGGAGTGACGTGTGGATGGATGTAGATTTCAGAAGGAAGGAACACAGGTGTCAAGTTAAAGCTGCTGGATAAAGTCTAATGCGATCAGATATGAGCTGGCAATGGAATGACCTTTTGAAAGTCCATTGTTAAAGGAACTATTAAAATGAAGAGCTTAAATATATTAATCATCAATGATTCAGTTAAATGTACTTTAATGGTGACACAAATGTTGTTTCTTTGAACACTAATAACTAAAATAGTCTCAAATACCAAAACCTTATTTTAGGCCAAATAATGTTGACATTTTCATCAGTTGACAAATTAATCTGCATTGATTTGTTTTTATAATATCTTAAAGATGCTTTATACTTTAAATGTTCTAAATTGTGTTTTAATTTGAGCTAATTAGTTTCGCAGTTCCTTACCAAACACAAGTTTTTAGAACATAGGTGGTGTAAATTTAAATGTCTGCAGAGTAAAAATGTAAGTTATTCTTTAAAATCAGCACAATTTTAATACATTTTTAATTACTTTTTAATGTTTTCTAAAAATTTCAAAATTGCAAATAAATGCGAGATCTTTTGTTTGAAATTTTGTTGCTGTCTTGTTGGTGTCTGTTCAAGTAAATTTATTTTTAGGGTATTTCAGTCTGACTTCAGTCTGTGGCTCAATAGCTAAGTTCTTATCTTGAACGTGGGTGACCTGGGTTCGAATCCCGCCTGCTCCCTTCATTTGTTACATTCTGCTTACCTCGTTTGTGACTTGCATGTGTACTATTATTCATTATAAATCGCTTTGGACAAAGGCATCTGCTAAATTTATAAAATGTAAATATTTATCATTTTACAATGAAGAGATATTACTACTTCAGTACCAGGTGTGTCTTACTAGGTGATAATGCAATGAGGATTCCATTCAAAAAACACCAATGGCAGAATGATATGAATGACTGAATAAATGAACATAATAAGAAAACAGAACGTCTTGTAGAATCCATACAAGTTTAAGTGGATGATTGAACCATATAATGACATCTAGGCTCAGTTGAACTGAAATGATGCTGTCAAGAAACTGTTTTCATCACTGAAGACTAAGGTTAAGAGGCCAGCTTGCCCCCAAACACTCCAAAACAATGGACCCGGTGCTTTACTGGTGATACTTTGGGTCCTTGAATTAACAGAGCTCAAGCTAAGAGCAGTTTTAATTTTTAAGGCATGATTAAAGCGCCATTGATTTGTACTGTTTAGCACATCGGTGAGTAAGATGAGACGGTAGTAAGTAATTCCGCTGCCCAGTTTTGATTGATCTCTCATAGTTCGAGTGCCTGCGTTTGATGTGTTGGCTGCAATCGTCATGGAATTGTCGAGCGTGATGCTCGCTCCTGTGGAGGTTCTTATTAATTCATAAACTCATCTTGCTCAAGATCGCTGTTGTAATGAGCCAAAGCTGCTAAAAGGGCACTCTCCCCCCCCACGCCAGGCTATCCTCGCTTTAGCCCATCTCCTAACACCAGCCATAGCCTCAAGGAGCTGCGTGTATGAGCCCGTAATGTGTTGTCTGCAGGAATCCGCCATTACGGAATCACCTCAGTCAATGCCTACAAGAAGGCATGCCTCTGATTGGCTGGCTGCCTCGTGATTTATGGTTCCTTTCTGCCCGTGAGCTGCGCAATGCGTGCGCATGGGAGGACTTGCGCGAAGTAAAATGTTGCTTTCCAAATGGGGGATTCAGGAGAGCATCATTTCTGCTGGTGGCTATCTAAATGCAGATACTATTAAAAAATGAAAAGGTGGTAGAAATTCTATTCCAGGCAGTGGGTCATTATAGGAAAACATTACAGGGACAGCATATAATGGCAGCCAAGTTGTTTCTATGCAGAGCAGCTTTTGGGAATGAATGTTGGAATTACAATAATGTTTTGGGATGATTAATGCAATATTATCCATGTCTGAAATGTTTAGTTCAGTTAAATTTAAATGAGCAAAATATTTTAAGCACTGCGTAATGTTCTATTTGGTTTCTTCATTTGAAGGTACGTTTTATTGTTGTATATTTAGATATAAATGTTAACGAATGACATTTTCGTTTTTTTTCTCCTCCAAAGAATCCTTGTTTCGAAAAGTCATTTTGTTTTGCAGTGTCACTTTTAATTCTGTGATGGCAGCTGTAAAAAATCTTTAAATTATCGGATGTGTTTTTGTCTGGAAACCCCAAGTGGTTCTTAGCACACTCTTTTCCAATATGACTACATCATTGCAGATAATTGTATTATGTGGGGTTATTGATCCAAAATCGTTGTGCATGGGAAACATCTAAACAGACCATTTCATTGCCTTATTTGTTACTTCATATCATACAATAGAGGTTTGGTACAACTTGGCCTCTTCCAGCCAGAAAAAAAAGATATATATTATAATAGAAAGAATCTCAGTTGAAACATCTGAGAAATTACTTCTTTACAAGAATCTATTGATCACTTTATATCAAAGGAGTATGTTTGACATAAGATTACCTGCCAGTTTGAACATTAGGTACACTGTGTTATAGCCTGGGGCAGTTGTAAGTCTGCCAAAGGGATTGTAAATAAAGCAGCAGCTGTGAGCGCCCCTGGCTTGGAATCAGCTCCGGCTCAAATCCAAGGCAAAGGTAAACTTTATTTGATGCAATTTTTAACCCCTGTTCGCTTGCATGCATCTACACCTGCCAAGAGCATGAGCCAGGGAGGCCCTCCTGAGGGCGTTGCGTGGCTCTGAACTCGGCAGCGTGGCACCTGTAGGTCTGTTTCCCGGCCAGGCCCGGCCCGGCCTGTGCAGCGGCGCATGCCCTCAAGTCTGGAGTAGGCGTCTCCTCCTGCTCGCACTTACATACTCTTTCTTCCAGGGGTGGCTTCTTCCACTTGTGTAGGTGTGTACTTTTTAGTAGTCTTGTTTTTTTTTTTGGTCTTTTGGGGTTTTTTTTTTTTTTTTTGCACCAATGTTAGCAAGGAGACTTGTGCCTAAGCCTTCCTCTCTGTATGGACTCAATTTAAATGTACCTGGAGAGCCACATGTAAAATGTGCTACATTGTGTCAGAGTATTGAAAACGAGTAGCAAAGCTGCATTTTTAGTTTTTTTTTTTTTTCTTTTTCAAATGTACACGTGAAACAAAGTGTAATCCAGTTAATACAAAATGGAAATAGTGATTGCACATTAAATATTTAGTGATTCAAGTTGGCTGGGCAATTTCCTAAGGCTCTGATTTAAACAGTTCAGTTACTGTAATGTCATAAATTAATCATGTGCTGCTCTGGTTCGTAGTACTCATCCCCCCCGTCGCCGTCCCACATGTCCTACCACTGTCATCTCCTCACAACACTGCCGGAGCCTCAGTGTAATACAACAGCATACAGAAGTCACCAGCCCTAGTTGTATTATACTTTGTTATTTAAGCACCTATTTCTGCGACTGCTTCACTGACTGACACTTGAGTGAGTAGAAGAGAGTTAATGGGCAAGACACTGGTTATGAATTCAACTGAGAAGACCATAGAACACATTATGCTTTTAATACAACATTTAACTGTCCCTCGCTTACAAAAGAGCGACTTTGTCACCGCAGTGTCACATGGACGGATTTTTTCCATGCATAGCATACATGCTAAATGTGCTAAGTGCAGAACAAGAGGGTTTTATTTTGTGTGAAGAAAAAAAAAATGTTTCGCTTGAATTAAGTTTTTTCCTTTATTGGTGCATGTCGCTTAAAGTAGACAGTGCCATCTACTGATGGAATATGGAAGACTTTCTTTTGTTCAGCAGCAACAAAAGGTTTGTGTTTTGCGTTATTTAAAAATTTAGCACTGACATATATTAAGACTTAATTTTTATTTAAACATACTTCAATACAAGTTAACAATGTATGTACAGTGACTGTATGTAATATTAATTAAGAATTTTATTTTGATTGAAAATTATCCATTGAGGTTTAATTTGTGGTCAGACGTGCTGGCTTACAGTTGTATGTTTGCAGTGTTCTTGTAGGTTGTCGATATTCTATTAGCTGTTTAGAGGTTTACATGAACATAAATACAAGCAGTATTCATCCAAAATGATAAATGACAGCTGTTTCTTAGTGCGTTAAAGATGGCTATTGAATAGGCTCAAACCAAGGGGACAGCCCTCCATTTTGTGGGTTTCTGCTAACGGGGGCCTGGGTCCAGTGGCAGTGTATTCTTGACATAATGATACCCACCCCCATGATATCTCAGCCCAGGCTCTGGGTGGCCGAGAGGAGCAGATTTCACTGCTGGCGTCAAGCCTGAGCGCAACGCAGGAGCAACTGAGCGAGCGCGTGGCAGAGGCCGTGCGACAAGAGAGGAGCAGCCGGCGGGCCAGCGCCGAGCTGAGGAGCGCCGGGGAGCGAGCCCGCTCCTCCGAGCAGGAGGTCATCCGCCTCAAGTAAGGAGGGGGGAGCAGGGATACGACTGAACTCATCTGCTGCTTTCCACACCCGTCCTCCAAAACCCATTCCCACATTCAGTTCTGCTGTTTGTAGCTCAGAGAGAAAGAGAGAGAGCGAGAGAGAGACCGCAAGGCAGACATGGACAGAAAGAATCATGGAGCAGAACTTTAAATGCTGCATTTACAGTCGTGGAAACGAAATCACATTGTGACATCGTGACATGTTAAAGAACTTACACATTGTTGCACTTTCATTTCCTTGTAAGGGTAAAAGTAAGTATTTAAATTGTATAAATCCATTTGAAATTCAACCCAAATTCTGAGAAGGTGCTAAATGATAGCAGCCACATTTTCCTTCTCATCTTCTTTATTTGATTTCTTGGTATAAGCCTATCGTCTAATTCAATATGTACAAAAGTCGTCCCTCCCCCGTCCTTGTCGTGCATCCTTGGAATTAGTCACAGGGAGTAAGTAAGCCACAAATGTGTTTTGTTACTGTGTCTACTTTAGGGTCGATTAAGTCACTCGGCCTAATAAGTAATGTTTATCAGCAACGGTGTGAACTGACACAACATGTGCTCATGTTCAGCTTTGTGTTAGAAGACCCCTGCAGGTGTTAATGATTAAACATGATATGAAATTAGTTCTGTCTGTCGGCGTGCACCTCCCTCTCACTGAGGCTCTGTGCTCCTTATCACAAGCAAACTAGCCACCCAGAGTCTCTCCATCGCAAATGCGAGTCAGTACTTTGGACTGGTGTATCACAGTCTTCTGCTGTTTCTAAATAAAATGTAAACCAGACCGACGTGTACGTCATAACCTGATGCTTATGTGTAGCTCTCTCACACCCTAATGTACGTCCAGCCTTTTGTTATATGTACGGTGGGATCTGTAAGTCTGAGACTATTATTTTAAATTATTTAGCATTTTTTTTTTTTGTAATTTAATACTAAATCTTTTTGTTTTAATTCACGTTATCAAAACAGACCCCACAAGTTTTTGCCAAAGTGTAACATAACTAGTCAAGTCCACGTGAACCTCATCTGAACACGTGCTTCAGTGAATAGGATAAGACTCAGACTAAATCTGGCCTTGTCTACTAAGGAGTTAACATGGCCAGTGTCACAAAATGTGCTTAAACATTTGATTACCTACAAATGGTGCAGAATTCTAAATGTTTATTATTTTTACATGTCACTTAATTTTTTTCCCTTCTACTAAATCCTAAAATTGTTTGTTTACAGGATTTAATGAAAAAAGTCCCAGTTTCTGAATGTGGACTCAGACATTTGGATTCCACTGTATATGTATAATTTGTATGGGCTGCATACTGTCTGCTTTTGTAGCCAATGAATAAATGATCCTAAATATAATGCAGATCATACAGACTTTTACAATAGTGTTAATCCATCTGTTTTTTGATCTTGTAGTCTGCATAGGCATCTGTTTGTGCACGCACACATTCACACACCCACACACGCACACACACACACACGATTTTCTCTTTGTGTTATTGCAGCCAGCCCCACAGGTACTTCCACCCCACAGAATGTCCAGTTGAGGTTGTGGAAATTGTAATAATTTGTACTATTGATCGTGCTGCAACTGCAGCCAGGTCCCATTGTGTGGGGCTAGAAATAGGCTCTTTATTGATTAACTTTTACCGCCATACTTCCAGCACTTTGTGTGAGGATTCCTTCAGCACTCTGGCTTTAGTCCTGGATCTCACAGGACTCAAGTGGCCTTTGGCTCCCACTCCAATAAGCGCTGAAAAGTTATTGTGTTAGTTAAGCTTGTTCTGCCCTTTATTAATTGTGTGACAGTATAGCTGCTTTCCTCTTCCTTCCAGGTCTTTGCCAGTAAGTGCTGATTTATCATAGTGCTGGTTTTACTTGTTTACTTGTTTTTTTAATTTCGATGCACAAAAACGTCATGGTAAAACTATTGCCCACATCAGTTGTACCATAAATACTTTAATGTGAGACAATTTTTTAATCTTGCGGACTTCATTTGTCTTACATTAACAATGGGAAAAGTTAGGACTGAAACTTAATAACTCCAGACTTTTGAGGATAACCCTTTGGATGAACATTTTTTTTTCCTCTCCAGACACTTTTTGAACGGAGCCAAAGTAATTTTGTTTGTCAGGAAACTTCTTAAGTGTGGTAGTACAAGCCTGAAAAGCTTGATGAGATCTGTTTTATTTGCCTTAGTTATTTCCTGGACAAGCACATGAATAAACAGAAAGATACAGATTCACTGGTTGCTGGTTGATTTATTTGCGAGTTCAGTTGTGATCAGTGCTGAACACACTGGGTCACACGTGAAGTCATGTATGAAATGAAGATGCATTTTTACAGGTCTGTGCTTTCCAAGCACATCAAAGATTGCCGTAGCAACCTTTTTTTCCCTCTTTGTCTCTCCGATTGGACCTTCATGCTTATGTCCTTTGTTTTTGTGTCACCCTCTTCCCAAAAAATTACACGCACGCACGCACACGCACACACACTACAGACAGATGGTGCAGCGGTTGCAGGAGGATGCGGCTCTGGCAAAGCATTCCCTGCACCAGGCTCAGTTGGACCTCCAGCGGGCGCAGACAGACCGGGGCAAGTCCAGCGAGGAGACCCTCACCCTGGCCCAACAGGTAACCACAAAGTGTGGGGGGGGGGGCAGTGGGCAGGAATACCCAGGAGGCACCTCTCAACCTCTCCACGTTTGTGGAAGTGCTCTGAGGTGCAGCGGGCAGCGCCGCGTGACCTGACACACATCGACTCCGATGGCAGGTGCTTGTCAATAATTCATGGTCCTTGCCCGTCACGCGCACGCAGAGCCCACGTGTTTGTTTATTTATTCGTCCCGCTCAGGCGCCTGTCAGCGCCCATCTACTCCCCTCCCCAGGATGCTCAACGACAGATTTAACCTGCTCAAAATTCTGATTAGCTGCGAGTGTCATGCGGCGTAGCAGGGATTATCTTGTTCTGAAATTGAAGGGCTAAATGTAGAAAGGTACTTTGACTTTAATTCCAACATGTAATATTTCATAATGTTCAACATGTGGGAATCAGATTGGATTGCTGTTGCCAGGTTCAGCTCCACAAAGGGTGAGAGCTAATTAATCCAGGTCTTGCAAGTTTCTTTGAAATCATTTAAATTCTGCTGAACTTCTTTTCACTGGAAACTCAAGTGCTGAATAATTCAAGATTCTCCTTTCTCTTTACACTGCATAATAAGGTTATATATGCAGGTTCTGAAATGTAAGCCAAAAGATGCAAAGGCCCAAAGTTGAGCTTAAGACAATTTAAACCTGGCTGATAGGAGAGATTCTTATCATATTCATGCATCTTTTGCTTGTGGATGGGCTTAAAACCACTAATTGTAACATGTGGTCATGCTGTTGTATCCAAGCCCACCCAAGAGCATGAACTGCCTTATCTGCACTAACAAGGAATAATGAAATGTTAGTAAAATGCTGTCAAAATTTACATAAAAAGGAAGGAATATAATACAGGCAAAATACTACTGTTATTCAGCAAAAAATAACCAGAATGAATGTATTTATTCCTGACATTTGTGCAGTCTTTGTCAGTGGTTTGATTCATGGGTCTAAAATTTGTATAAACTGTCATGTCAGTAAGATAAAATATGAACAAATTGTCTTTATTTTACAGTGTTATTGAAACATATATGCTGGCAGTTAAATGAAGAATTTCCCCTCATGAATGAATAACGGTATCGAACACTTAAAAAGATTAAACATCTCCAGTTATCCAATCAGACCTTTTAAATAGTAAAAAACAGCAGCCGGCATTGTAGTTAGTGAAAATGAATCCATATTACAAATTGCTTTACTGAAAACTGGATGAGCAGCCCAATTTTTGTATTGAACCTTCCCTCCTATTCAGTGACCACAATGAGAGAAGGATAGTGATGCTTGAAAGATCGATAGCTCAACGTGGAACCCCAAACAGCTCTGTGAAAAGCGGTACAAGCTGAAGGCTTTAAACACAGTGCAAAGGCCAGGGTGCTTGCTCTCTAACGATAAGCCCTTTTCATCTTTTTAGCTAGCCTAATAGTCCCTTGCTTTCATAGGAACAAATAGGTGTACCCACAATCACCCCCTTTAGGTTTGGTAAATTCAGAAATCAAGTTGAATTTCTTCATTGTTGCATGAATAAAGGAAAAACAAAATGTTTTTTCTTTTTTTATCAGCCATGTTACTTACTTAAATCCAAAACCATTTGAGTGATTAACCACGACGCTCAGATAATGGAATTATACATTTGTGTTTCCAATTTAATTAATTTTTATGGATGACACCCATTTTGTTTCTAATAAAGGAACTGAACTGAAACGTACTGTTTTGCTGTTTACAGTGTCATAAATCCACACCACATAGCAGTTACCTTGTTTTTGTAATGAAATTGTCGCCTTTGCTTGTCCTTTGTTTTGACATGTGGATCACAGGTCACAGCCAGTACTTGCTAGCTTTGTTTTTGTCCTGTTTAACATTGCATTATACAGTCTGCCCTTCATTTTAACTAAAAGGTTGCAGTGACGTGGCTGTGGGAGATTGTTCTCTTTTGAAATGATTAGACTGGTGTGTAGAATGTTTTTTAAATAAAGTGTCTTCAGTTTTGGTATGTTTTGAGTTACACTTATGTGAGTGTGTATTTAATTTATTTTTGTAGAGAGACTGAAAGGAAAATGTAAATAGAAAGCTAACAAATCTGGTGTTTTAAGGTGTTTTGCACCCATGGTATGAACTGTTGCATTCAGACTGTTCTGATCCATGCATTCATTTGCAGGTCTTCGCACCTGCATTAGTTGTCTGTCAGTTGATAACTGTACATATGTATATAGATCAGTGGCCTAGTGTGACATTTCCCGTTGTTTGACCTTGTATCAGCGCATTATCTATCCAGCGTCACTGTCCCAGTGATATTCTGGCTAGGCTGCAAGGGATATTGCACCCAGGAATGAGAAGAATCATTCAAGTAGGTAATGCATAATGACATAAATGGACATTTAAGAATAAAAGTATACAAGAAGAGGCTGAATATTTTCGACCTTTCTCCTTGCTGTAAAGGACAAAGTAAATTTGATTTCAGAGGATTTAAAAAGTTACAATAAATGAAAAGGTTATATGGTAGGAAATGCAGGCTTCTCAGAAAAAAAACATGTTTATTCTTGAAAGATGTTATTCTTGTCTTAAAGTACAGTAGTCGACATGGTAGCGTCAGAAAAGGTAATGTTGTGGAATGGTGAAGTGTGGTTTGGCACAATAGAATACTTTTATGAAAGGAATGCTTGCAACAAAGAAACCAACAAAATGGTCATTATAAATG
>JABJVR010000029.1:3526474-3543554 GCA_025773905.1 Chitala chitala
CCCCTCCCCTTCCCTCCCCTCCGGACCCCAAGTATCTGGGACTTACAGCACTGCTGGCTCTAGCTGGGAGGTTAGAAGAAGTCAGCAGGAATACCAAGAGCACCCTATATTAAATACCTCTCTGCTTCAACTGCCAGTGTGACCAGATAATAGATGCTCAGAACAGTAGAGGGAGGAAGAAGAAAATGAAGGCCAAGGTGGCCAGCATTACGGAAATCCCTGTAGAAATGTCTTTGCTCCCTATGCCTGAATGGTGGGTAAAAATGTCGTGCTTGTGGTGACTGACACCTAGACTGTGGAATGTCTCAGTTACAGCCATAGTACTGCCAAGGAGCATTTCCTTTTAATGTGTACTCATCACTTTTCTAATAAAATTAACTATCTGCATATGAAGAGTATATACATTTCAGTCTAGAGCAGAGACCAGGCCCTAGACAGGAGTTGTGTGTTTGGTGGTCGTCATTATTAGGCCTTGTAAAGCCTGTGAATAAATTTAAAATTGTGTGTGTGTTCGTTGGGGGAAGGAGAGAAGGGGTTATGTCAGTATTCTTTCTTCTGTCTTATGTTCCTGTGGACACTAAAATTTGAACACCATTGAAAAGAAAACAAATTATCTTAAATTATACTTTTTGCACTGAAAGCAGAAGTGAGCGTTTTTAACCATGAAATTGAGATTTCAGATAAGGCTCACAGAGACTGTATTGTAGATATACAATTATCCACATTTGCCTTTATAATGATGGCTTATTGTGGAGCTTTAACCCGTAGCAAATGTTATCCCTTGAAAGCAAAATACATGGCCATCTTAGCATTTGGTTTTGTAAAATTTATTAGTCAGAAGTGTATTTTCTACTCTTTCACGATGGCCCTATTTCTGAACACACATTTTGCGGTTACATAGCGACGGCTTTCTTAAAGGGAGCAAAAAAAAAAAAAAAACAATCTAAATGTTAAGCAGGTTCACACCTCCTAATGCATTCTGGGTTACATTCCTTGGAGAAATTAAACCACTGCTGCTTTTGTCAAGTTATCATTGTTGGGCGCTACACGCACCGAAACAAAAGAATGATGTGTAATTTTTCTTCTAATCATAACATCTGTACCGCTCTGCTATTTACATTTTCTTATCAAGGCAAAAGAGAAATGTTAATTTTAGATGAGCCTTTTTATGACTTGTAATTACTGTCATTAAGAATGCTCTGGAGGCCCTGACTGAACATTGACTGAAATGCAGTTTGACACGTTCTATAATTAATGTTGAATTAATGTGTTGCTTTATGTGCCGCCAAGAAGAAAGGTCCTCTCAGCTCCGAAAGGCGGTTTGGTTTTGCGCAGAGTAGTTGGTCTCGCCCTGCGGAGGACCGCGGCACGAGGCTCGGCGCTGCTCGTTTCAACGGCACACTCCGGTCCCGCCCCGCCTGCCTTTGTTGTTGCAATTAAGCTTTGAAAAAGGCCGCTGACAAATGCGACGGACTCAAATGGTGCCCGTTGTCACCAATCGAGTTCCACCCGAGCTTCACGGTTTGTTGTGAGTGCACAACGCGCCGGGCTCTGCTGTTTGTGTGCTCATCGTAACAACCCGCCTTGTTTCACGCTCTTGAACCGACCCCCTTCTTAGGTGCGAAGACGGGAGGCAAAAATATCGGCGCTGACTGCGCAGTTGCATCAGATGCAGGCAGCGTGCCAGGAGAAGATTAAAGATCTCACAAATAAGGAGGAAGAGTTGGCTGTACTGCGCACAAAGTTGGGAGTGCTCGAGGAAAAATATGGGTGCAACGTTAAGCAGGTGAAAAGTGCTGGACATTGGTCATGAAGCCACAAAAAAACATAAACCCACTGTGCCACAGTCTCACCAGTACTTCTCTTTAATTTGTAGATGAATAGCTAATAATCTGTTTTTCTTTTGTTTTATATTTTACCTAATATTCTTATGCGTGGTAATTAATGTGTGCATTACTTTAATGTGGTCTAAGCCAAATTGGTTCTCTTAAAACAGGTAGAAAATCTGAAAAAAGAACATGGTATGTTAAGAGAGAAGCTGGAGGCTGTAAGTGCTGAGGTAAGTACTGTAAATTGAAGCCACATTTTAGAATTTATTGGTACAGCAAGTTTCTTTTTTTCCAAGGCAGTACAGTATCCCATAGGGCCAGACTGCTTGGTCAGGCCAACTCTAAATCTGAAATGGTTAAAGTCAACCCTGTAAGGCATATTTCACATGTGGTGTTTCCAATACCCCCTCGTTCCACTCCCCCGAGCATCTAAGATAACTTGAGACACCAAAGCACTGTCTGACATTGAAATTTAATAGCATCAGTCAGTTGCGTGGCCCACACTCCATGTCATCTCATCCTGCAAGCTCAGCTCAGTATAGCTGGTTCTTTTTACCTTTGTCATGCAATGTTATACAATTATAAATTACACAAATCTGAAAGTCTTACCAGTATGGTCCTCAGAGGGCCTACTGTTAGGAGACCTGCTGCGCTAAGACCTGCAAGCATATATCACAATATTTAGAAGACTGATAACTCTTTGAAGGGATGGACGAAAAAAACCCCAAACGGGCTTGGGATGAAGTCATTGTCTTGTTGAACGTATGGAATCCAGAATTCCAACAAGTGGCGTCTAGACACGTTCTGTGTGATTGCTGGATCCAGTGCAGATGAGCCTTTGTTCGGAGAGATCGCTCACGCAGAAGTATTAGCCAGGCCTATTGAAATAATGAATCACCTGCGCGCTGTTAAGAGATCTCGCTGTGTTAATATGCAGAACAGATGGCACTCTGAAGGCCCGTGCATGGTCTGAGCACGCACTTGTGATTGCATTTTAATTTGATATAGAATGTGAGATTTGGAGGGGGATATTATCTCTGGTGCTTAATGAAACCCGGGGCGATTCATCCTGGTGCTTGTGTTTAGCTTGGTGTTAATGTCTCGAGCTGGTCATTTATAAACGAATGCACCCCCCCCCCCGACTGTTGATAGTGTTGTCACCATAACTGTATCCACATCGTTTGTGACTCCTGCGGTTTGTACTTTTTCTGGCTTCCTGCAAACGTATGCTCGTCTGTTGTTGGTCTCGTTCGTCTGGACACAGTTGTTACGCATTACGCGTCGACCTCTGTCTGCTTGCGTTTTACCCTGCGCCCTGGGTCTGATTAAGCTCAATCCTGAACTTGTTAAGATCGTTGCAGGGGAAATGTTAAATACATGCATGCCTTTCTCTGTGCCCCCCCAATTCTCCACCCCCACCCAACTGAGACCAGTTGGCAGACTCTAGAGACCTGTTGCATTTTCATCCCCCAGAAAACACAGGGAGGATCAAGCCGCCTTTAATGGAAGACACCTGATTAGAATTACACCCTGCGCTGAAGTGCGTTGTGTGTGTGTAGTCACTATTATAAACTGCTTCATCTCAGACATGGGAAAGCTTGAGGCATTCTTGCTAGCATATTGAATCAATTAATACCATGTTCAGGAAGTCCCGCTTATTTGAAAGCACAGAGAAAAATGACACAGTTCTGTAGACGTGGTAAAGTTTTTTTTTTTTTTTTTTTTTTTTTTTATTTTATTAGATTGCAGTCTCTCCTGCACAACATCCTTATTGTTTTAATGTTAGCATTGTATCTTAGCTGCGCAATGGAGCTGAAATGCTAGTTGGGGCATTACAGTGCATTTTGGGGCTCTAAACCTAACCCTTTTCTTACCTCCACCTCAAGTTGGAGACCCAGCGCCAGGCTGCAGAATCAGCTCGCCTGGACAACGCACGTCTCCAGCAGGACAATGAGAAGCTGACAGCCAGCGTGGGTCGCTGGATCCAAGAACAGAAGTAGGTGAAATCCGAGCGACCTCACCTCGGCCTAGTGGCCGGACATACATGGTGCTTCATCATTGCTCTTCTCTTACGGAACCTCCACTTAGGCCGTACCAATGAGTTCCCTTCTCGCGTCGCATGTTCTCTGACAACCCGTACACCAGAGGCACACCACCTCGCTGTGTACACTGACAAGACCTCATAGAAGGCCGACTCAGTATATCGGTTCATTTTAAAGTTGGCTGGTAACACATGGGGCCTAGTTGGGTTTTTCCCTCCTTTCCTGTGTTTCTGATGTCTGAGGTAACACTTACATAAGCTGTTTGCTCATGTTATGTGCCATAGTTCTAAGGAAATATTTGAGACCACCCACATCTTGCGGTCTAATGGAATGGATTGAATAATAGAGTGTATGATTGAGTTTGGGTAATTAAAAAAAATGAACACACCATAAAGGCAGGAGTTCAAGCCATTATGGAGTGTGTCCCCTTTACAGTGCATGACTAATTGGAAAGACGATTGAAGCTGAACTTTCATCCACATTCTCTTTAGAAGGCTTCCAACAAGATGGGCTCCGTTTCATTCTTCTTCTTTTCCACTGATTCTAATTGCACCGTCTGTTATACTATTAAAAATGAATCTGAGCTCAGTCACTCCTGATTCGCAAGCACATCTGTCTTTGAACACTGTTGTTTCTCTGTCAGTGCTGGTATATCCTCAAGATAATTATCACGAAGATTCAGTCTCAATCTTAGCAGCCATTTCTTTGCAAATTCTATTTAGAATATGTTCAAAGCCAGCTTGTAAAGCTTGTATTTATAAACCCTCTGCTACATACTTTATATCTACTGAGAATGGAATATACAGAGGTCCCACAATACTGAAATCCTCTGTTCTATAGTTGTTTTTCTTCCTCATAATATAATTTAAAGCAAATGAATCTGAATTGGGTTAAGAAAAGTTTTTGCGTGCTCACTTTCTGCCCGAGGCATTTATCAAACTTTGAAAAGAGTTGCGGATAGCGTAAGCTTTTCAGCGTGTCTCACGCTGTCCGTCATGTCGGCTGTGTGCCAAGCCTTAAACACCCACAGTGTGTTTTTGCACCTGTCTTTCATTTGAATACAAAGCAGACAGCTTTACTGTACTTGTGGCTTGACCTAGAAGGTTTTGGAAGTGTTTGGCCAGAACAGTACAAATCTGATGCCCCGTACTTTGGATAATTTACATGTCAACAGTTGGTGCTCGAAGCCATGAATCCATTAAGCCTGCAGGGTCATTTGTCCAAGATGTTTGTACTGATGCTTCAGTCTTATTTAAATAAGTGTATTTATATATGCTTATATAATGTATATGGTTTTCATTAAGCATTGTTTTCATTGACACCGTGTGTGTGCGTGTGTACACGTATGTATATATAGTGTCACATCAATACTGACCACAATGCTTAATGAATGCCATTTCATATTTGGCAGTGCGTTCCAAGATTCATCTAATGTCTAGTTTTGCAATTGCTCTTAGACGCCAACAGACGTGCATAATTATGTATGTGACAAAGCGGTATTGATCTGTGGAGCCATTGTGTTTACACTGCACAAGGTAATGCATGCCGGTTGGTTCATAATGTCTAATGTTTTGCTTCTTGCAGGGTTGCTAGCAAAAACCTCGCTGGAAAAATTAAGGAGCAGAATAACCTGCTGTCCTTTGTCAGCGCAGAAAAAGAGTAAGTGTGTTCCTTTAATGCGGACCATAACTGTGGTTCGTGTAAATTATTAGCTTATTGTTACTACCATTATTCTTCATGCTGCTTAGATTTAACCTTATTTCTTACGTCTTTTATTCTTTTTTTGTTTATTACAGAATTTTAATATATTACTTAAGTGTATATCATTTCTAATAACGATATCTCGTCATGGTAACATAGTATTGGCCAGCTCTCGCTCACACAGTTCCTGACCTGCCATGTAATATGTGAGAAAACGCCTTTCCCTGGCATTGCTTTGTTAACAGGCGTGTGTCTTAGCTGGCACGTAAAAATCACTCAGCAGGAAACCTGGCGGCCACACTGCCAGCTCCTCCCCACACTTGGAAACGCAGTGTATCGCCGTGTCGTCACATTAACGAAAAATTCTCACAGCTTAGGCTGTAGTCTGTCAGCTATGCAGCTGCAAGGCTGTAACACATTGCCCAACTGGTGGTTTACCCTTGTCTGTTAAACCGTGTTTGATGTAGTTTTCTATAAATGGCACAGTAATCCTCACATAACATGACATCGCAGTGTTGAGGGATGCGTGTTCTTAATGTTCTATGCTGTGTTAAAACTGTGTTGCGTATGTATGATTGAGAAACTGGAGGTACACATTTAGCTTCTTCCTTTGAATTGAATCGCGCTGCCATGAAGTCAGTACTATATGGCAGAATGAGAAGTGGTTTGAGTTTAAGTGTCCTGCATGGCTGTTCATAGCTTGCATTCTTTATCTTTAGATCCTATACTGTGCTTTAGCATTGTTAAGTGGTGTGTGTCTCTGCATGCATTAATTTTACAATGCTCTCATGAGTTTTTAATCATTAAACCCTGCACAATCTCAATCTTAGGAGTCTTTTAGCCCTGTAAATATCATTCATGAGTGTCGATTATATTCATTGTATCTAACTGAATTTCTTTGTTAAAGTGTTATAAGAAAGCCGTGGAGTTGGGATTTGTAATTCTAGTTATAGATAGAAAGGCCCAGACTGTACCAAGGTAATCGCTCAGAGTGAATAACAACCAACAGAAAGTTTGGTACTTTCTGGAGAAATGTCCTGCAGTTATCATGCAGCTTTGCACTAAACCAGTACAGAACTTTGATATCAGTCGCAACCAACTAAGTCCCGATGAAAAGTCCCAGCCTACATACTGAAAAAGATCCCAATTGCAGTGAGCACAAAAGAACAGCTTCTGCCCTCTATAGGATACTAAAAGGAAATCCTGCTCCTGATATGAACCAACCTCCACATCATGTACCCATTATAGCACACTGCAAACAAGAGCTGTTTGATTAGTCTGTATAATTATTACAATTATTTTGCACAGTATTGAAATCACAAATCTACTGACCCCATAGGTGTCATGATAGGGGGAAAAAAAATAAACTCATATATATATATATATATATATATATATATATATGCACTCAAAAATTGTGTTATTTATATTTTATAGCACAGTTTGTAGGTGGATGGATGAGGGGAAACCTTCAACCTGGTTAAACAATTTTACTATATATTTGAAATTTAGATTGATACAAAGATTTGCAGACAGAATTTAAGAACCAGTCTTAGGATGTACCAACAGTCTTACTTTAATCATTATCAGTAATCTGTCAATATAAGGTATTGTTTGTTCATTAGAAGCAATCAGCATAAAACTTGTGTTGAAGTCCTGGGCACAACCAAAACTTGTCCTTTAATTGTTTAACAAGAAACAAATTACAATAGGACACTTTTTTTCACCCGGTAACACACATACTTTTTAAATATATCATTCAGTGAATCAGGTTGCACCAGTCAATGACCTGCACATACGTTTCTACATTTAACACACATGGTGATCATTTATGAGAATGCCATAATACCGATGGTTAGTCTTGATTTCCTAGAAATTTCCGTACCAGCCGGCACTCCAACTTTGGTCCTCGATTTTTTTGCACCGCAATTAAAATGAAAACGGCAGATCTTCTAGAGAAAGTGCCATACTAGAGAGTATGCAACTTAGTCAGCACATGCGTACTAAATTGGCAAGGTGGTTGCAATTCACCCTCAGAGTTTGTGTAAATATGTTGACATTTTTATATATGTGTAGTTCTTTATGTAGGTTAGTACTGGAATCAGTTTGTCCTTATTTTGCATGGTGTAGTTTCGCATGCTCAGAGCAGTCTGCATTGTTTTTCTTACAGCCTTCATTCACATGCTTTTTTTCCCCTGCTTAATCTGTTTCCAGCTCTTACGTGTCATTTGTACAACTGTGCATGATGAATAAATCCTGCACGTTATAATGTGAAACATAATAACTCTGTGCAAGGCTGATCTGAAACAAGAACTTGTCCATTTCCCCTTCTCGTTACATGCAAGAAGAACAGGCCCAAAACATAATTGTACCCCAGGGACAAGAGAATATGCTCAGCCTGACAATCATATAGGCTCGCGTACCTCTCGTAAGGAATGCCATCCCACTCTGATGTACTGCGCCATGAAGGAGAAATGTAAATGCCTTGAATATGCATTTTTGAAAAGACAGCTGAAACCACTTGCCTCAAGAGGTGCTGCTAATTGCAAGCGGACTGAGGAATCAGTGCAGCGGTTGATGTAGATCCCTCATTTGTGTGTAGTTAATGCACACTGACACTGTCACGCAGTGTTTTCAAACATTCATACTGCTCATGTGAATGCGTACATCCTTTAGTGGCAAGATTCCCAAGCAGTTATCCAGTTTAGCTCTCATCAGCTATTGTTTACCTGATCTAATTAGTGGGTGAATTAACAGGTGCACATATTGCGTTCAAACTGATCAGCTTGTCAACAGTATGGTTATAGTCTTTGTTTTTGCAGCAGGTGTGTGTGATAATTATAACAATTACAATTTATGCAAATTTATGAGTATAACCAGGGTGGTGCATATACACTGTCGTCGATAGCCTCGTTAACCTTAATCCCATCAGAGGCATATATTAATCGTTAATAGGTGGCAGGTGAGCCTGAGGGCTCAAGATATTTATATCTATCCCACATTTGCACCTAGAGAGCAGTATTTTTTGTAGTTTCTTGACAAGCTTGAATTTCTTTTGAAAATCTGGCCTCAGTTTACAAATCATACATCTATAACTACACAGAATCTCGAAACTTAAACAAACTGCACGGCTCAAAAAATATGGAGCAGTCATTACTTCTCTTATTAGAGTAACATAGTAGCACAGCTTAAAACTTTAACGACACATGAACCTCTGCCTGTTTTAGCATGGGAGTTTAGATAAATGATTAATGATTGACTTGTTCACGACAAACGACTGGTGCGATTCAATCACCATAAAACAGAGTCGCGCTAATATCCGCGCCTGCAAAATAGGTCATATATATCCTGCAGGAGAGGGCGTCTGTAATCACACAGCGACAAAGATCTTTTAATTCGACGCTCTGAATCTAAACGACCGAGAATGACAGGCTCAACCGACGACTGCTGTATTTCGCCACGTGAGCCGCGACGCGCAGCGCGCATCGTGAGACGTGATCAAAGCCCCGAGTCGAGCTCCCCTGTCAGGAGCCGTGTCCCCCCGGCTCCCCAGCGACGCCTGCCGTCACGCTGCGTCTGTCACGGTGCGCGCAGTCCGCCGGTTCTGATTGGGATGACGAGCGGCACGTTTGGCAGTATTGATGTTTTATTAACAGTGTCAGGGGTTCGCCAAGTTGCGCGGGTTCTCAGGGAGTGCGCAGAGCAGCGCCTCCATTAGCTAGATGACGCTGCACTGTCACCTCACATCCAGAACAAAAAAATTAAATGAAATGTTTGCCTTGTGTCGGAGTAAATTGTTCCCGTGTTTCGTGCACAGATGTAGTCTTGCATATTTCGCCATGTTCATTGATTGTTTTGTGTCGGTTTGCATGGTTGTACCTTGTTCAGTTACCCTAACATTTTATTAGAGTTTTACAGGACACATAGTTAAATTTTTTTGTATTTGAAAAATTATTTGATTGATTTATGTTTAAGAGGTGTAGTTATTGAATTAGTTGCGTCGGAAATGTGGATGACATTTAATTTTTTTTTTTTTTTTTTTTTTTTTACATTTATGTTCCAAATTTGTGTTCTGGGCAGGGTTGCAGGGGGTCTGGAGCCTATCCCAGACAGCACAGTGCATAAATTAGGGTACACTTTGAACTGCATGCAGACATTACAAGCTTCAAGTGCAATTTAGAATTACCCTGACCATGTGTATAGACAGTCAGAGGAAAGAGAGCACCCAAAATAAACCTATGCTGAACACAAACTCACACAAAAGAACATAGTAACTCCACACACACACTGCTGACAACCAGATGAAAATCCACAGCACTGAAGGGACATGTATGTATATAAACAGCAGCAATAGTGTGTGTGTGTATATAAATATAAATAATATGTCTGTGTATAAAAAGATATATACAGTATATTTTTTTTCCAAGCAGAATATTGAATAAACAAAAGACAACTGAATCAGATATTTTAACTTTGAATATCAGATTTGATAAGTTACATGAGATATTAAAATTGTGTTAGCGATTATTTGTATATATTCCCAGTTGTATTCTGAGTTAAATATTAGTACTGTTGAATTACAGTGAAGTCTTTTCTTTTTACAATACTAATTTGTTTTTTCTGAGACTATTATTTGTGCTAAATTAATGCAATAATTGTTGTCAATGTGTTCCCAGATATGAAAATTTAAGTTTTCAATCATTAAGACAATTTTCAGCTCTAAAAGCATGTTGACATAATAGAAATAGCTATAATTAAATGCTTTGATTTTATTTGTTTAACCCGTTAGCCTAGAAAATTTATGCGATTAACAGACTGAGTTTTATACCCAGCAGCAGCCTAGACAGCATGTTAACATAAACACACATACACACACAGAGGTAACACATACACACACAGAGGTAACACATACACACACAGAGGTAATACATATACACACAGAGGTTTCAGTAAAACCCTTTGGTCTTTATTATGGAAGTGGTGTATTGGATATGTTTATCCCCATAGGTTGTTAAGTCAAATTAATTAATTTTAGCAATTTAAAACGTTACTGCTTTTACATTTTCCTCCACATTTTTACCAGTTTTCCCATCATATTGTCTACATCGTCAGGCAAAGGTTAGCTTTCATTTTTGGAAATTTGGTGCATCATTTGCCTTTAAATACCTTTGTGTTTTTGCAATAATGGCTTTTTATTTTAAATACTTATTCTTGTAACAATTGGATGCATGTAATTGTATGTGGTGGTACAATATTGTCATAAATGTTTATGTGGTATAAATGGGAACTGACCCATTTGGTATACGCAAAATGGATAGCTCATGTTGTATAACATCAGCACGCTCCTTACAGGCATCTGGATTTGGCAGTCATTAACCATCATATACTATCATTTCCTTCAAATGACATCATTAAAATTCTGCAGTGGTAAAATTCTGTCGTGTATGCTCTTCCAGCCATTTGCAAGAAACCAAAGATGTGATGGAGGTGGAACTTAAGAAGCTGAGGGCCATGAGTAATGAAAAGGAAAAGGAGATTGAACATTTAAAGGTACAGGCGGGTGAATCGGACTGAAGAAACCATTCTTATTATTTCCATTTACTTTTGCTTTAGTTAATGGTGCATACGAAAGATATGAAAACATGTTCAAGCTGTACTAAGACAGCTTGACAGAAATTTATAATTTTAAACTTCAGCACTAAACTAAGAATTTCAACTCTCCCCCCTCCCCCAGTCACATGCTGTAAAATGTTAGAGGTGAATTTTGATGTCATTCCAGTCTTCATCTGTCACCTAGAACATCCTCCTGTCTTTCATAGTGTATCTGAAGGCTTGTCTGTGCTACTGTTGTGCTGTGTTCCGGAATAGAGAACTGAGAAGGTGGGCGAGCGAACAAATATCTTCACTGTCGTCGCTGCTGGTCAGGTTTTAAATGACAACTATCCAGGGAAAAATAAAATAACCCTCATTTTGACTTGCTTTTTTCCCCCTTTTTTGTTTCTAAGTAAACACGAATAGAGACTTTGTATGCTTTAAGTCTTTTCTCAGATAGAAAGCCCTATTTTTCTGGATATCTTGTTTGTGTTGCTGTAACGTGTTTCTCAAGAGCAACCAGAAAGTTTACAAGGATTTGACTGGACCAAAGAGAAAACAAGAGTATGGAATACTCCTTGTGTCTTCTGATTAGACGGAGTGGGACTTTAGTTATGGCATGGTTGTTAGTGGTATGACATGCACAGTAAATCAACAAACGTAGAGGCTTATGATGTTTGTGGCATTATTCATGTATTTAAATAAGAATAGCACGCTCTGCAGTGTGACTTTAACACACATTAATCAGAGTGAGGCCAAACCAGTGGTCTAAGTACACATCGGAGAAGAAGGAGTTTTCTCTCGTGGTCATCCTTCTTGCCTTGATGACGGGTCCTCTCTGAGTCCATCTGGTCAAGAGAATTCGTGGGGTTTGCATTGCTCTTCATCATTGTTAATGTACCGAGAGTTAATGAATGTCTAAACCCCCCCATGCTTGTCTTGTCTTTCTCAGGCAATCTGCAGTCACTCAGCTAATCAGCAAGTACTTCTTAATCAGCTCAGAGGTCGCCTGGAGGTGGAGGAGTAAGTATGGAGTTCGGCCCTCTTCTTATGCGATCAGGCTGTCCAAAGCAGCCGCACTTTAATGCTTACCGCAGTCGGCAATCTCGGGATGTTTATGGACCGCAGCAGGATTTTATTTTTAGGGAATGTGTCCGTGTGTACATGTGCATTCTCCATTTGCAATCAGCTCAACAATCATTCGCATTCTTCATTCACTGCAAGCCGGGTCTCTGCATTTGTCTCTGCAAGTGTTTTTTTTTCCCTGTTTTGTATGGGGCTATTATAATGTGTGACACTGAAATATAATTATGTGGTGATCACTATATATGTGTACAGCTTTGTTAGCAAATAGCTTAGGTGACACAGAGCTAAACCCGTGAGTGCTGCACCGCGTGCCCTGCTGTTTTACTCGTTATTGCGGTTCGCCACCAGTTCTTTGGATTATCTTGCCCTTCTCATTAACAGAAGCCTTTCTGCTCCAAACAAGTGATGAGTTGTTGTTGTTATGAAAATAAATTTAAAAAGAAAATAAAATAACGTAAAACGCTAAACGCTAGATAAACCTGAGGATTAGCTAGCCCTGAGTCAGATGTAGTGTCGTAATGGATGAATAATGCAGGATTTGTCTTGTGAAATAATAACGAAACCACAAACTAATGCATGCAGCTGCTGTCAAATAATATTCATCAATGATCTGTTAGTTCCATTGAGAGAGTAAAACATTAAAGGTTGGGTGTAACTGATGAGCATCTGCTTGCCGGACTGACCCACCCAGTCCCCTGGCTCATTAGTGATTTCTTAACTGCGCACACTTCCTTAATGAAATACCGGCTCCTCTTTCCATGCCAAGCGGATTTTTTTTTTTTTTTATGTTCGCTCTTGGTTTCACATACAGTTTACATCTGTCAGTCATTTTAATGACCACATTAAAGCATGACAGAAAGATGAATGGCTTCTTGTGTGTATTGCAGTAATTGAAAAAAAAAAAGTTTTACATATGGATGTTAAATGGTTTTAATAAAATGAATATAATCATCTGAACTGAGATAAGGACATTCAATCAAGCTCTCCTTTTGTTTGTTTCTTATCTTCATCTCCTTTTCTGAAATAATGCTCTTATAGGTTTTCTGAGACCTTTTCCCCTCCTTTTCTCATTAAAGATAATTTTTATAACTTACAATTCATATTACATATTAACATTACTTATTACAGGGATAAAATCATATTGTCTGCATTTAAATTAGCCTTTACTAAGACAACTTGTACATTATATTGTTATTCGTTTCTTATAAGAAATCTGAACAGTTTCCTACTCCGCATCACTAAACAGTGTACTATATGAAATTCTTTTCTTTACAGTGGGCCGTGGTGTAATAATAAATATTCTAGCACATTCTTTTCTGTATATTCAGCATAAATAGAACTTCACTTTTTCTCCTTGCAGTGTACCACAACGTTCGCAGTAATGTACTTAACAGTGGCGCACTGCATGTCCATCGCAACAAATCTTTGTTTCATGCTGAACAAAGTCAACTGAGTTTTGCTCAGCTAAAACCCATGCTTCTACCTGAAAATTCCGCCCCTGTAATTTAAAAAAATAAATAAATAAAAAAAAGGCAATTAAAAAAAACCTGTCACTAGACTGCGGACCACAGCACAGAACACTTGAGGGATAGGTGTGAGCTTTTGGACTCCGGAATGTGCCTCATCAGTCATTTTTGTGCTTGGTAATTTGTTGGACGGTGCTGGCAGCATGGATCTTAGTGCAGGAGGGTGCATATGACCTTCTGGCAGTGAGGAAGAGGCTTTCAAGAGGAGCCAGGCGCAGCTCTGCAACCAAGGGCATCTTGCCTAGGCTGCCATATTGCTGCTGACAAGCTGTCGGCGGGCATCAAGTGACTGGGGACCTCGGGCCTTCGTTATCGTCACTTAATTAGCAAACCCGTGGTGATTAGAACTGCTGGCTCTGTTGTCGCCCTGTAATGTGTCTTGTTTGTCTGATATTAGTGCTTAGCCTGCAGCCGTCTGAACACGTTGAATTCAAAGTGCTATCAGTGGACTTTTTAGGAGCGGGAATTGACATATCTTTCAATGCCAAAAGTGTGAATCTTCTCTGTTTTGAGGGATGAATCAACTGTGAAAATATATTAATTGTTAATGTTGGAGAAATGTGCTAGCCTGCCATTTAAATACATTTTTAGTGTTAATGAACAAAATTCTTTCAACCTGTATTTGCAGAGACATATAAATGTTTTATACAGCCCATAAAACTCTTAACTGGCAAAACTGAAATCTAATCTGAGGTATCTGCAAGAGTTGTGTCAGGATTCAAAGTGTTGGTAATTATTTTATTATAATAAGTGTTTCCTTTGTGGATAGTTACTCATTTTCTACATGGCATAAAAAATTTGTTTCATTTGGCTGCAGGACTGAGAGTGTGGAAGACTTGCGTAATGGTGTTAGACTGCGTTAGACCATAGACAGAAAGAGCTTTTATTTCATATTTTATTGTTTGGAACAAAATATAACAGTCGAATATTTTGTTGATGAAGGGATGAAATGAACTGTACTGTTCTGTTTGCTTTGTTTAAAGTAGAAGTTGGGTTGTGTTTTTAGAAGCTCGTTATTTTTCGTTTGAATTGCTTCATTTTAATAAGAAAATTCTTTGTTTTTCTACTGAAATTACTGTATTCATTGATATCACACAGTCAAATGAGGGGCATGAGGAATTACATTTTAAATTATTTGTCGTAGACGATATTTGTCTCTTACATCTGAATCTTCATAATGGGTTTATAGCATGTTTTCATGAGTTCTTTGAAGTTGTTCTTAATAGGGTAGAAAGTTTGTGTTGGGGGAATGAACTTCATTACCCAATGAACAGGCAGCTTAAGCATGACTGATTTTTTTTCCATCCATTGCTTTTTATAAAGATCACACAAAATTGTCTTTTTAAAAACAAAGAAAAAAAATGTAGTTTAGTAAACATGCCTAAACTGCCAAGTCAGATTATAAAATAACAGTATTTAATATGTCAGATGCTCTGTTAATCATTAGAGTGTAATTTTATGGAACTGAGCTGTACTGTTGTTGTTTTTGTTGTTGTTGTTGTTTTTGTTGTTGTTACTGCTTCAGTGATAGTGGAAATAAAATAGTACCATATTAAATGTCACTGATAAATGTAACTTTACATTAAATGTTTGTGTGTGCGAGTTTGAAATTCTGCATTTAATTTATGCATTACTATTTATTATGACTAAAACTGATAGTTTGTAACTTTTTTGTTTGGGTTTTTTTTCCCCCCATTCTTTTTTAAGAGAATGTGCTTATATACATCTGCTTGTAGGTCACCTTAACAGCTATAATGTTTTCTTTTGCTTTAAAAATGTGATTAAGTTTAATGGCACGCTTATTTTATTTGCTGCATTGGTTTATTGTTTTATGTACTAACATAACAAAGAAATTGTTTTACAGAGATATTTTCTGCACTGTATTGAATTTAAACCTTACCTATAAATACACTGTTGGAGAAAGGATATTAAGCTTCACCTTGGCTTTTATTTACCCTTATTTACAGGAGTCCTGTTTTATGACAGCACTGTTAGACATGTTACTCATAAGTCTAACCAGATCACAGGAATATATAATTATTTTAATTATTGTATAGTGACGATTACTCTTTTACTGTTTAAATGTGTATAGCCTATAAAAATGTATATATAAAAAAGAAATTTAGTTTGAAATTTGGATAAATAAAATGTATAGTAAACATTTAAAATGTTCTAGTGCCTGACATGTCAAAGTTTTCATTCTATAGTTTGACAGAATTCCAGTTGGGAGTCAGTCTCTGCTTGTGTTGTTGTAGTTCTCACTTCAGACTCCATGTCTTTCCTCTCAAAATAAGTGTGTTGCCCTCAGTAGCGGCAGGCATAGAAGCTTCATGAGTCATTTGCCATTTGTCCTTTTTAATGCGTATGTGCTAAAACGGAGTTGTGTGTCCTTAAGGAGTGAGAGAGCAAGTCTGATGTCCAAGAACCTGGGCAAAATGGAAGACATGCAGTCAAGGCTAAAGGCGAACATGGAGTCCATCATCCTCCTCAGCGAGCAGGTAAAAGCAGAATGTGTTGTCTTCCTGGACTAAATGTTAAAGTAGAGGTTAGAAATCAGAATCTGCTGTAGTTCAGTCTGGCCAGCACAAGCAAAATATATGTCGTCGTAAAAGCTTGGTGGAGAACTGTGTCAGCAGAACGCTGGTGATAATTTAACAACTCGAGGATGGGAAGTATGCCCATTGCGGTATAACCACTGTGTTTTTTTACCGATGTGTAGAATTTCTTGGAGCATATTAGTAAACAAGGCCATACATTGTTGGTTCTGTCCATGTAGCAGTTATGTATAAAACATTATGGGTCTTTACTAGTTCAGTGGACGATTACTCATATACCACACAGGAGACCCTGATCCAATCCCCAACCAAGGCAGCTTCTCCTAACCTAAGTATTTTGTTAAATAGCCTTACAGCATAGAGTGGGCTATGACTAGGGGGATTCTGGGGCCTAGACATCCCTGGATCTGCATGTGCTTTTGGCCAGGTTTGATACATGGACAAAGCTGATTCCACTGCAGGGTACATCAGCAGTGACCCTCGAGACAAATTCTGCAATCAACGGCCTATTATTTTTAGACCTTTTAAGAATTAGTACAGAACACATGATGTGCGAACATCGAATACATGTACCATAGAATATTTTTAGGAATTGTCTTTTGAATACGGTGAGGTATGGGATGATATTTTAATGAAGATGGCTTCAGTATGGGTTCTGAATATGGTGCGGTATGGGAAGGTATTTAAATGAAGATGGCTTCAGTATGGGTTTTGAATATGGTGAGGTATGGGAAGATATTTAAATGAAG
>JABJVR010000029.1:3543654-3558103 GCA_025773905.1 Chitala chitala
TGGGAAGGTATTTAAATGAAGATGGCTTCAGTATGGGTTTTGAATATGGTGAGGTATGGGAAGATATTTAAATGAAGTTGGCTTCAGCATGGGTTTTGTACAGCTTTTGCTTCGTCTAACCTACTTTAATTTAATAGAAAATTCTCCGCTATCCAGAATAATCACCTATTTTCACCCATGCTTCAAAAGAAATCTTTATACTCAGAAAACAGCAAAATGGTACGGTGCTGGAGACTGATCTTAGAGTGAAACCTCAGAAGCATAAAAGTGTTATAAAATGGCTGAGCAGGAAGTCATTACGCTGTTGAGGGAACAAGCAAGCGAAGTCGGAGACTTGTGAAATATTCCCATTATAGGTCATCCCGGTAATTACCTGACACCTACAGATGGAGTCACTTCTTAATCAAACGAATGAATCATTACTGATATTGATTCAGACTAAGATGTTTGAAATAATGACTTCACTAAGTCAAGCAAAAATTTCAAGGTAATTTCAGCAACTCCAGTGCCGATGTTTCAGTCTAAATAATAATGGAATGTCTTACTTCATTTCGGTGTAATGGTAAGAAAATGAGCACAGCAGCCAAAGCTAAATTGCCCCTGTCTAATCTGCATAGATTGGCGATCTAGAATGGCCTTGAATAGGATTTGATTTCTAATTTCTATGCCTGCAGTTCTTAACTGAGTAATTGATGTTCATGTATGAATGAAATGAGATGGCGTGAATACACTGTTTTGCTTGTAGCTGGGTACGGTGGGCGAAGGGCTTGTATTTGATAGGGTTATTTTTCAATACATCAAGAGATACTTGGTTTTCATTTGGTTATACTGATTTGTTAGATGTGTGCTGCAACAGTTTGTTGAGCTGGGACTGCCATAGATTCCTGCAGAGACAAAGTGGATGTTTAAGCTCTGTCTGGGAAACTTTACAAGCCCAAAGTGGTATTGAAGGTTTCAAATTCTGTTTTTTTTTTTTCTTTTTTCTTTTTACAAGTGAAAGACAACCAGCACAGTAAATGAATAACTAAGTGAAATAATTCTCATTTTAGAAACATTTTGGTCTAATAACTATAAGAACAAAACTATTTTGTGTACTAAATTTGAGGTTTCTGGCCTTGAAAGTAAAGGGATGGACATGCATTTGCAGAGCCTGTATAACGTGTTTTATAAAGAACCTAAGATTTGTCTTAAATGTACAGGCCTTCTTCACTGATCAGCTACTACTTGAAGATGTTTTTGAATGTAGTTATCTTTCGATGTGTTTTCACTTAATGCCTAATTGGAAGGCTTACTATTCACTTTTTGTGCTAATAATGCACTATGAAGTGATGATGAAGAATATGAAAATGGAGTCATCCGCCAGTCATCACAGTTAGAAACCGGACCATTACAGGCTGTTGTCTCATTGTGAAGGAGGGCCAGAAATGAAAGTCCATCATAAAACTCCACACAGCTAGAGCAACACATGCGCTTCCCAAGCATGTTAGCACAGGGCTGTGAAAAAGAGCCCTCCCACCCAACACATTAGCCTATAGAACCCTTCATGAACTAGGGCCTCCAGGAATCTGGCACACATTCTTTAGTGGGGGCTTTTAATTATTTAGTCCAACTGGAAGGACCAAGATGTCTTGCCGAAGAGCACTGGGGGAAAGAAGAAAAAAATATATCTTGTATGTACGCAACTTTTTTTCTTCCCCCAACACATTTCCCACAAGTACAACTGTGCCAGCGCCACAGCCCAAAAACCATGAGGTTTGTTGCTAAGTTTTGAATATTGATTTTATTGCACAACCTTATTTTGGTCTCTGCTTATTACTTATTATTGTGAAACTGAGTCGATATGTTAGGCTGTTTCTCTTAGTGTGGGAACATGCAGTTGCAGTGGAGTAGAATTGGAATTCAAACAATATCACAAGCGATGCTTTAAAATTGCAATAAGTTTGTAATTTAGAAATACAAAGGGGGCGTTTCATTTACATTTAATGAAACATTATTTAAGAAATAAAAGACGGTTGTGAGGTTGATTGTGTGTTTTATTACTATTGGCAGCAGCTTCTCTCATCTCATACACCATTTTAATGCCTCTTTCACTGCTTCCATTTCTGCCCGCTGACTGTTATTGGACACTGTACCAGCCCGGCTCCACAGACACCCTTGGATTATGAGACGTTAATTTGTTCTGCAGTGTTTGTAGAGCTCTGTCTTATACCTGCGGGCTGTGATAAAAATGTACCAGTAAGCAGCGTAGGAAAAGCTGCAGCTCCACACTGGCTGTAGCCACAAACACCCAGAAATTTGTGTGAATCCTCCTTGAATGAAACCACGTAAATGGTTACTTGGCCTTGTTTTACTACATCTTTTCTCTTCCAACCTATCTCATTTTTCCATTAATGGCATTCTCAACCTACCAGCAAGAGCTGAAATAATGTTTAAAAATAATTATATTTGCATCTTTATCTGGTGCCTTTTAGCAGTATGTTCACTACTGTTCAATTTTCAAATTCTGATTTCCAGTGTTTAAACACGGTGGGAAATTGAGCTCATTGTTTGCTGTGGAAATTTCAGATGAAATTTGCTTCCATGTGTGACTTCCAGAGACCTTTTATTTGAAAATTGTATTATTGTATTGTTTCCATGGATTTCTATTAAAGTTTATTTAGATTATTTCTCAGGTCATGTAAGCAGCCTAAAGTTGAAACTTTGAAAACATCAGATATGTGTTTTATACTGAATACACAGACTGGGGTAACCTGCCGGCAGCCATGATACCTGGTGTGACATGGGAAATATTCACAGTCCAAATGAAAATGTGCACTTTCAAGCAGTTCCCAGGCAGCTGGAGGTTCTTATTTGAATTGCTATTTTCTCAGACAAGTTTTTCTTATTACAGATTCTGTTACTACAGAGATTTTGGCTCCTTTCGGTGGGAAAAAAAAAACTTGTCTTGGATATATGGGAAAAGAAATAGAATTTTTTTAATTTCCTGTTTCAGTTTTTGTAACACCATTAATTGAATTTTTAGTCACTAGTCTGTTAATAGCCTTTTTAGTTTTTTTATGTTGTAAATTTATAGGAGAGACATTTGATTGCTGACTGTTGCAACGTTGTTGTATTTCTGTGTTATATAGATTTTTGTTACAATTTAAATTTGTGAAGTAAACACTGATTCTGTTTTGTTATTTTTGACCCTCTTGTCAGGGGTGTAACACTTATCATATTCATATTAGACTCGTGATATATGCATCTTAACATGGGTTTCTGTGGAATGTAACCCCATCATAAGTTAAGGAGCACCTGTTTGTAGGTTTATAACTGATGACAAGAGCTTTCAGTTAGATGTTTCTTGTTAATGTTTTGGATTTTGCATGAAATTTGTGTTTGTGTCACACTATGTTTTCACTTGCCTTTGGAACAAGCATAATATTATTAGCGTTTCAGGTGGGAAGCAGAGTGAGACACGTGGCCTTTCCTGTGTGGGCCGTGGGGTTCACTAGCCTCAGCCGTAAGATGAACAGTAAAACACCTCTGTGACAGCTTGATGTTGACCTCTTTGTCCCCTTGAGTTTGGTCGAGATTGCATGACTTTGTTGTTCTGTTCCAGGGAATCATGCTAATTTTCTGATTGTAACGCTCAGTATAAAGTGCACTTCTCACTATTCACTTGTGTTTGAGTAAAACCCAGTTGGGTAGTGATTTATCCCCATGTAGAGAACACCTTTAAACCACCTGGTTAAAAACAAAAATAATGTATAATTTCTGTGAAAAACACTGACTCGGTGATCATTGACTTTTTATTTCTTCCCTTCCAGCTTAGCACTCTAAGCACAGAGGATGTAAATCAGCGGAAACTTCTAGAAGAAGAGCGAGCAGAGCGTAAACGACTTGAACTGTTGCTAAAGAGCGGCAGCCGAGCTTGCCTCCTTTCCCCCCAGGCTGCTCTCTGCCAGCTCCAGCTCCAACCCCCCCGCACGGGGGGCAGCCCCCCTGACCCACACGCCGTTCTGCATTTGCGCAGCGCACCTCAGCGCAGGCCCCTCTGGGTCTCAGCAGGAGAACGGACAGGCTCCTTAACGAGAGACGATCCGGAGGAGCAACAGATAAGAGACTCCGCAGGAACATTGCACCAGAGCCGGAGAGGAGGCGCACCCTCCGAGTGGCTTCAGGAGGAGCATGGGTCAGAAAGAAGCAGTGCCCCTGCCTCCGAGAGAGAGGAGGCGCGTAGCTCTTCTCTGAAGGAGTGACCCTCTGCTGCTGAAATAAATAACACAGTCAGGTAAACCAATCAATAAGTAAACAGAATTGCGCATGGTTTAAGAAAGCTGTGACCACATGCATGGTAAACAGCAGCTCAGCCATTCACTCATGTATTCACCGATAATGGTGGAAACATAACGTTTCTGTTCATATACTGTATACCAGGGCTCTTCACTTCCAGTTCTGGGGGGCCACAATAGGTGTAGGTCTTCGTTTCAGGTAATTTCTGGTTTTAATTCTTTTTAGTTTTTTGTATAATTGCTGTTAATCCCGAAATTCAACAAGCTTCGTTCATTTTTAATAAAAATGTTTAAACATTATAAAGACTAACTAATGTTGCTTTTTGTCATTTTTGAACAGGTATATGGTGTATTTTTGTTGTTTTAGTCCATCTATTAATAATCTTAAATCCCCTCTTAATGAAGCTTTCTTTATCATTGGCACAATACAATTAATGATTACTGGTGTGAAGGAAGCACCATGCTAAATTATCCAGACATTTTCTGCTCTGATTTTGCAGTTAGAGTGACATTGTAATGTTTATTTTTTTGTTACAAATCCTAAAGCACAAATGTCACTTTTAACTTTCTTCATTGTAAAACTTGTTTTCTTTTGGTAAAGACAACTAAGCACAGACAGATGCAAATGATCAGCAAGAATGAGAAACAGTAATGTAACTGATATTTCATTAAGACAGTGGTCAAACTAGAATGAATGAATTGCGTGGAGGAAAAGCCTGCACCCACTGTGTCCCTCCTGGACCGTAGCTGACCGTAATCCCTGCTGTTTGCATTTGTGTGTATCAGTATCTGTGTACAGTGTGGTAATTGTACTGGTTTCTGTTTGTCCAGTTATTTTCTATAAGACACACTGGCTTTTCTATGGTGTGTTCTTTGCTGGGCTTTAAAGCACATGATGTCATGACACAAGGCTGCGTGCTTTTCACTTATTCTGATGCTTCATGAATAAGAGCAGAATTTCTCCATTTCTTTTGCTTGTTAATAAAGATTCCTTAGGTTTCTACTTTTTATTATCTGTCTACTTTTTTTTTTTCAGCTGAAGCGTTGATTTACCAGGTCCCCCCCCCCCCCCAAATGAATACCCTGCAAAGAAAATATGCTGAATTTTATTTTAGTACATATTTCATTAATGTAGATATTTTGCCATAAAATAAGTACTTTGCAGATGAGCGTCTGTTTCACATCTCGATCGACGGCAGATATTTAAAATTAGCGCAGTTGGAAAGAATGACAACATATGTTTGCCTGAATACACTTTGTAGTTAACAATTGTAATGACACAGTACTCCTTCCCAGGATATTTAAAACGACTCTTATGATTGCCAGTTCCTGTGGCTTTGTATTTTTTTGTCATTAAAGTCATAGATGATTGTGTGTTATGTGTATTAATACTCATTCCTTGTCCATTTCCAGGAGCAATTTAATGACACATATAAATGACATTATTAATAACTTCATTACAGTATATTCTGACCCTACACCCTCATGTGTATGAAACTACTTGGTCAACGATTTTTTATTTTTTTTTATCCTGGTGGTAATGTTTTTTTCTTGCATGTGTAGTTGTAGGCTTGTAGATTAATAAATAAATCAACAAACCTATGGCGCTAATGACCTAACAGCCAAGCTGTAAACACGAACAAACAAATATGATGTAATCATGCTTCAACCACCCAGAAAGTAACTTTACGTCTCAGACAACATTTGATCTCAGGCTAACTTGTCTTTTTTTTATTTTCCTCACAAATACCGCCCTTTTCCACAATGCAGGCCTGTGTTTCAGGCCTGTCTGTATGCACTTTTTGAATGTACGTATTTCTTTCCAGTCGGAATACAGGGCTACATAACAGAACAGCACGCCCTTAAAGCCTCCTGTTTGAAATGCCTCTTCCCGTGGAATGAGGGCCTGTTTTACTATGTTAATGAGAGACTGTTAGTACAGTAAATCCTCAAGCCTTCTCTGTTATTCCGAGATGCAGGACAACACTGAGCCTCTGACATCTTTTTCTTCTGAGGATTATATATTTTAATGAGGAGCAGCAAGGCCGGTTAGACATAATCATTTGCACAGTTGCTGGTTAAAAAAAAAAAAAAACCTACAAACTATTTCATACATATAGACATAACACATATAGTTTTTAGTTGTTTAAAACCCCTGGCTTTAAGGCTTAGCACTCCAGCCAAAAGCACCATAAAGTCTGTCTTGGAAACAATTATGGAAGTGATCATTTGTTGTCCTTGAGAGCACGTTGAGGTTTACTGAGGTTAAGCTCACTTTTGATGCGTTTTAAACTTTTTTTTTTTAGCTTGGCTAGTGGATTGCTGTGAAGCCCCCTCCCAAACGCGAGCTGTAATTCTGTACCCTGTGTTGTATTTTTCATACGGGGAGACGAGGACTGGGCTTTCTCTCATCCTTAACTGCCTTCAGTAATTTTACTTAATGAACATGTGGTTTTATGCGTGTGGTCTCCTGGAAAATATTATTATACTAAAAATTGCAGTTTCAGTACTTTTGTTTCATACAAAATTAGCATTTTTATGCGAACCATATAAACTTTCAGCTGAACAAGGTTGTTGACAATTACAGAAATGATTATGGTGCACTGTTTATTTCAGCATTAAAATGACGTTGACTTCATGCCCGACTTTTGCGCATGTAACGTTCGCCGGTACCGTAGACTCGCAGTGCAGATGTTTACAAGATTAAAGGAAAACATACAGACTTGGTTAACTTAGTTTTGCTCTCTACTACTCTGAGCTCTGTTCCATTGCAGTGCGGTAATTACATATTTATGGCCAGTGATATAAAGTGCTGAGAACTTTCATTTTCTCCACGTGCGCCTTTGTGTGACAGGCCATGCACATCAACATTATGAGTCTATAGCCAAGTTTATTATTTTTTACTGCTAGGACGACACATGTTTGCGTCTGTGTATCTTTTTAATTAGACTTGTAATTGATATTTTTGACATTTCATTTTAAAAACATCCTTGGAGTCGTGCTGGAACACAGACTATATTTTCCCAGGGTTTTTGCTAAGAGAAGGCGTGCACGTTTCCGTCCATGAAATGTGCTTAAACTTTACAGTAAAACACTGGAAGCTGAAGGCTTCATTGCCCGTATTTTTCATTTTTTGAATACATGGTAATACCTGCGTGTTAAACTGTCAAGAAATGAGAAGTAATGCAAATGAAAGCTAGTTCTATTTAAAGTAATAAGGTAAGCATGCTGTTTCTCAAGCAGGCGTCACTTCTATACATAAAATATATAAAATTCAGGAATAAGCTTCTCACATTGTCCTTTGTAACAAAAAGTGTGTCACATGACCCACATCTGCACCTGATTAGGTGGTAATGAGAACAGGGAATAAAAATAAGGAATAAGTCCTTAAAAGGGGCCTGATTACTGAGAACATCCAGTGAGCCTCTCCGCATGACCTTTGAGCCCTGGGTCATGGGCTGTGCTCCTCAGCATCGAGGTCAATTCACAGCACACGACAGAAGTGGATGGACCAATCGTTGCACAGCATGTCCCAAGCGCCCGTAAAGCCGTGTGTTCAAATTCCCTTCCTCTCACGGTATGACTGATGAACTCATTTGTCTTTGACGGAGGAGGACTTTCTCAGTGAACTGAGGTGGGGGGGGGGGGGTGTTGTGCTATTTCTTTTCTGAAGTAGAGGAAGAATAGTCTGGTTCTGTATTTTTGACACAAACAATCAGCATCACTCAAAATGCGACATTGCAGGGACTCCACCCGTACAAAATGCAGAAGTGTTTGTGTGGTCCGAAATACTTCAAGTATCTTGACCCCCCTCTGTCCCGAGCCACGGACCCCCTCAATGCTTTTTGGGGAGAAAGGGTTAACCCCAGCAGAGAGGTGACCTTTCTCCTTATGTGTGTCTTTTTTTTATCAACCCTCTCCAAAGGGACTCATCATATGCCGGGCTCTATGAAGGGAAAAGGAGCACATTGTCCTTATCAACCCTTTCCAGAAAGTGGCAGAGTAATGGGACTTTGTGAGGAGAAATGAACCCCAGTGTGATGGTTGCTGATTAAAAATTGACTCTGCCACATCAAAGAGGAGTTGAAGGTGAAAATGATCATCACTTCCCTCTCCCAGGGACCCACCGCCATTTCTTTTATTCAACCTTGAAAGGTTCTTTCTGAATAAGAAATATCCCTGGAGTCCATTCAGGGGGCTGACAGTGTGGGGGGAAAATGTAGATCCCTATGCCTATTCTTCACATTTAAAAATAATAATAATATTCAATTTTCTTAATGGCACATTAGAATAGCCTGTTAGTTATCAATACTGAGAAATTAATCTTCACTTAAGAACCCTGGTCCACATGCAGATTGGCATAATCGCAGCCAGTTAGAAAGAGCTGTGGCCGTTTTTTTTTTTTTTTGTATCGCTTCATTCTGGAATTTAAAATAGAGTAGTTTCTTCTTAAAATGGCTGTACTGAAAACCCATAGTTTGATCTGTTGTTCCTTTGATACGTGCTTCTCCACACTTTCCGCCGTACAGGTCTGTAACACAGTGAAGTTGCACTGAAAAAGCTTCCATCACATCATTTGAAGACTATTTCACCAAGACAAACTTTCATCACCGGGCTGAACTCGGAGACACTTTTGTACTCTGCCCATGTGCTAAGGATTTGTGTGACTGTCAGTAACTCTTGCATCTTAACAAACAATTAAGTCGTTCTTTCCATGTTCACCTCCCAGGAGAGGCATCTTGTCTGTGCCGTTGATAAACCATCTTTAATGTTGTTTATCATAAAATCTGTTGATGCGTGTATGACCAAAGCAGTAAAACTGAAATGCAACTGATAATATTAAATACAAGGACGCTCTGAGCCGACACGTCGTAGCTGCATTTTGACATGCGTGTAAAGAGCTTGTTAGCTTGCATACCAGTCGAATTCAGGAACCTGAGCTGAAAGTGCATAAGAGATACCTAGATACTTCACTGTTCCTGGAACAGCTTTCTCAAGTCATCCTTGTGACTTCATGCCCTTTGGTGCCACTAATGTACCCGCACAATTAGTGTTTGAGTTACCACTCCCACATCTCCAAGGCTATGTCTGTGTGCATTTAGGCACCTGCTGTTTCTGATGCAGCCGATGGTACAGTTAGTGTGATGGCAGGAAATAGTGCCAGATAAATACAGGTTTTATTAATTTTTCTCAATTATAGCACTCCAAGTACTTTCTTAAGTTCTATTAATGAAGACGGGTACTAATTAGCAGTTTTAAATATAGAATACATGATTTCGCTCTTAAGAAAAGAAAGTAAATGACAAATATTTTCTTCCATAACTGTATTACTGAGTCACTGAGATGCACTGAACATCCACATTACATACTGAAACACATGGCTGATTGCCCTTGGCATATTTTAACCTTTTGCTGAACTATTCCATGTGTATTATGCATCTGCATACCAATGCAGTATACACTGGTCTGCCGACCCCCAAAAGAACGTATATAAGAAAACTAATTATCCGAGCTTCTTACTAAGAGTCAATATTCGAATATTATTGTGTTTTACCTTGAAATTCATATGAATACGTCACAATACGGCCTCATGTTCTTCATATTCATTCATTTTAAAGGTCGACTGGGAGTCTACCACTCTATCACTCGATGGTAATTAACTATTCACCAAGCTAGTCATCCTTGTCCTTTTTCTCTGGCCTGTTTGAGGCCATGAGCAACTGTCTCTATTTCAGGCATAAATTCGCATTGCACTTAAAGTGTGACTGAAAACCCAGCACGTCTCTTCGGTTGTGAGCGGGCAGGATTTTCTGTTTTCCAGAGGCTCTACAGAGTGATCGATGCTGTGTAGCGCGTGTGTAGTCCGCAGGCTTCTGTGGTGCACTGTGCCTTGGCATCACACAGCCAAAGCTGCCACGTGCTGTTTACTTGCCTCGTTTGCCCTGTTTGCCCTTTGTTATCTGCGTAAGAACAGTGAGCCTCATTTCTGTTTAAGCTTTGCTTCCAGTTGTTGCAGAAATAGTCATAAGCAACGACCTCGGGAAAAAGTAAGTGATCACGGCGCTGTTACTTTTACAAACACCTACAAAAAGGCTAAACATGAAAGCGCCTAATAAATTAGGTGTCGTCTGTGTTTCGTTTATTACTGGGCTTTCGGATCTTAAGCCTGCGAAATAATTTTGGAAGAATCAGAGCTTTATGGAGCTGTAGCTGTTTAAACTTTGTTTAAACCCTAAACATTTGAAGCTTTTCTTTGTGGTTACACACGCGTTGGAATGCAGGATGGCAGTGCTAAAAATATAAGGGAATGATATGTCTTCATAAGTCTAACATATTTACAAACACAATTATAGGTCTCACATTTCCAGTATATTAAGTGACATGCAAGGAAATCTAGCATGACAGCCAGGAGTATTAAAATCAAATAAGATTCTTTTAAAGTTTACACCCATAAAGTATGCACTTGGCACAAGATGAAAATTTCACACCTATTATTGCAGTATCTGTGCTTACAGTTATTTCTGCCTTTGTTATCTTCTAGAATATGTTGAAATGGATTTATGAGGAGTATGAAAAAAAATGTTCCTCTAGGGACATAAGCCACAGCGTTCTGAATTCATCACTAATAGTGTCCTTGTCATGGTTTTGTGAATTGCAAGTCGTTATGTGCTAATAGGAGGATTATGAAAAGAAACTAACCATGTCCGCAAATCCTCTAATTTAGACCTTGACTCATTTTTCCCCGAGATTTCCCGTTGTCTTGCAAAAAATAAAATTTTTAAAGTTTGACAGTATCTTTATTATTTACATGCCCATGGCCTTCTATACGATAACTTGCATTATTTATTATTCTTTTTTGAATAATGCAATAAATTATTAATTTATTTGCATAAATAATCTAACATCAGGGTTTCTGTCTCTGACTGTGATGTTATATGTGCTCCTGTGTAGCATATCTCGGGCAATCAAGATTTTGTGGCGAGTAGGTTTTATTTTGTCCCCTTATTAAACAATTGGCGCCACCGCGCCTGATCCCAAAGCCCCGGGCGTTAATCCCAGTATCCTCGTCTTTATTGCAGGGGGTGACAGCACAGCGGTGCTTGAACTGCGGAGGAGTTCGTTGATCTCGGATTCATTAGGGGCACGCCTGTCATATTGTACCTGTGCTGAGTGGCTGAACTGCACATTCCTGCTGAGGCTGTGGAGAAAGTTTGATTTCTTTTTTTTTATTAATTTTTTTTTTTTGTATACACTGTCATGCAGCCCCATATGCCTGCAGTTACGGTGGCAAAAGTACCAAGAATTGAATGTTCTTTGCAACGAACCTGGAGTGGAACAATTATTTTTGGATGGTCCATTGAAATTCGATGAAACTTCCATTCCTGGCGTGTTGCTGCTCACCAGTGCAGGTACAGCAGTAATTGGCCCCGACCCAGCAGTGCTGACCTTTGACATCCATGCTACTTTCCTTTACATAAAGCAGAGCTTTGCTGCTATTTCTGTAGAGCGATTTAAAATGTTACCTCAAGTGACGGCCATGGTAAAGAAGTGCTCTCAAGACAGCGCTTTGCTTTTCAGATATTGTAAAATCCTCAACAACACGACTGACTGTTTACTACAGAGTACAGTGTTAAATACCTGTTTTGGTGGGTGCTTATTATTCATCTCATTTATATATGTGCTTATAGGGGGTGCTGTGAAGAACTGAAAGATATGCAAGGGTGTTTGTGAAAGCAATAGCCATTTGTAAACTTCTGGACATGTCACTTTTGGATAGTCTTCTGAGTGTCATCTCGTGTGTAAAGCCGTTGGAATTAAGTTCCCCGTGTGCAAAAAAAAAAAAAAAAATCAGCTCCAGATGAACAATATTGATGGTTTATGTGAATAAGCTGTGTCAACTGTTCATATTATTTTCTCTTTTGGTATCACCTGGAGACAGTAAATCTCATCAGTTGCACGGTATCTTATATGGTACATTGGACTGTCATTGCTGCAGTGGATCACCTGATTGTCTTCATATGATAATGTAGTGTATGACTTGCATACATCGCCATAGCGTTTAGCGGTGATTTACACGTGAGAACAGACACATGCATGCAAGGGGAGGTGGGGGGGGGCTCAGCCCTGCTGGCTTTAGAAATCCCTGTAAATGATATAGGTTTAGTGGACCCTGGAAAGACCGCTGAGGTTTCCCTACCACATATCAAAAAGGCGCATTAGATTCTGGCACGGCTGAGGAGTTTGGTTTGGCTGGAACCCAGAACTTAATGGCTGGGGATATGTAGGTTATGAATAAGGTGCACCCGTACCCCTGGGCAGGGGGTGGCATTGGTAGTGGGATGTGTGTGTATGTTTAGGGGGGTGGTTGGTCATGGCTTCTGCTGGCTTTCAGCCTCACCGCAGACAGATTCCGATCATCTTTATGCCGTTACTGCGTCTTTTGCGCGGGTGAATTTAGAAAGTGGACGCCCAGCCTGGGAAAGGTCATTCTGCGGATTAGAAAATGTCCCGTGCAAAGCATGCTGAAGCAGGGTAGCTGAAGCTGAAGTTGGCTTACCTCGGGTGGCTCCCGCTTTTCTCTTCAGCTTCCTCCAAGCGCAGGCTGACGGTCCTCTGAACGCTGAAGAGACGCACTGTGCTGCACGTTTTTTTTTTAATTGGCTCAGCATGGAATTTTTTATTTTCCGTGGGGATTATTCCATCGTTTCTTTTAATATCAAGTGAAGTTTCTTTTTTTTAACATCACTACAGGTCTCACATTTCAGGTTTTAAATGTTTTCATTTGTGCTTTTGAGATGGGGAGGCATCAAAACTAAATGCAGGAAGTGTGCAAAGCATCAGGTTGGAACGAAGAGAGCATGTTCACAGGTTTGTGTGTGTGTGTGTGTGTATGTGTGTGTGTGTGTGTGTGTGTGTGTGTGCGTGTGTGTGTGTGTGTGCGTGCGTGCTAGGAGGGGGGTCTGAAACAAAAAAGTAGGTACATGCGTTTACAGTTGTATCCTTTCACCATTCCCTTTAATTACACTGTTTTATGAAAGAGTCATTATAATAATTGCAGTATGTCCATGTAATGATGAATATTTAATGAGGACCGAGATGTGCGCACTTCAGCTGTATTAACTCATTTCCACATACAGGACTCGCTTAACATGCACATGAAAACTCTCAGCGGTCATGTAGCAACAGAATAATTTATTAAAACAAATACTACATTTTACTAAATATTCAAATTAAATATGACCACTACTAAAAGATGTAATGCCTTGGTATGAAATATGCATGAAATTATGTAAATGTGGTGGAAAAAGACTCCCAGCTAACTTGTCTACTAGTTTTCTGAACCCCAGCCAGGACTCAAATAAAAGACACATTCAGCTCAATGTTTAGACATCTGGTTACTTTTCCATCAACAGAGGGAAAATATTCGGTCTCTTCCATGGACTTGGGCGGGGCCATGTGCTGCTACCTGCATTCACATTTCCACTATAGTCAAAACTGTTGTGCCTCGTAATTTCCTGTTTGTTTTATCTTTTTTTTTTTTTTCCTTTTAATAACGGATCAAAGGCTGAGATTTGTAATATTTTGTTAGCCATAGTACAGACATCTAGTCTGGGTGCATTTCTGGAGCCCTAAACTGTCCCCAGTTTTATTTCAGTAACAACACTGTTAATTATTTGAGTCGATTGGCATATTTCCCTACAAAGTCTGCAGATTGCATTTAAAATAAGAATCAAAACTGATTATGTGAAGTTATGCAAATGTGTTTTTGCATGCAAAAACCATTCACGACTGGTGTTGTGGATGCTTGAATTATTAGAGTTAAAATAATAATAATAATAATATAAAAAGACAACAACAGGGACTCCTTGATCACACTGAATGTAGAAAATAAGCCACAAGTTCAGCATCATAAAGGGAGGACACTGGGACAGAACGACTGGATTTGCAGCAAAAAATAGCTACATTTGACACTTTTATTGGAAGTTAATAAAAAGGATTTGCATTTTGGGATGTTTAATCTCACTATAACAATGCCTTGTTCTTGTCAAAACCCAAATGTGTATTTTTCTCTGCTGTCACTAGAGTCAAACATTCTCCGGGTGTGGTTCGGGGGGGGGGGGGGGGGGGGGGGGGGGGGGGGGGGGGGGGGGGGGGGGGGGGGGGGGGGGGGGGGG
>JABJVR010000029.1:3558809-3587325 GCA_025773905.1 Chitala chitala
CCACCTTTGCTCACTCTGGGCTTTCTCGCTCTCTTATGCTGCCCCCTGTTGGCCTTTAGAGAAACAGCACTGCCATTTTATGCTAATTATTTATAACGTACTGATAGTGTGTGTAACGCTGCAGTTCTGAACTCAGGGCAGAGAGAATTCCCCATCATGCTTTTGAATTTTGATGTTATTAAAGTCAGATATGTTGCTCATAATGAATCAGAAACACGTGTGATGATTATAAAAATAAGAAGCGGATAGTGCAGCATTTATTTTACACAGTATGTGGAATGGAATATTATTGCTGTTCTGTTTCTTAATGTTTGCTCATGTTCACAGTCTGTATGGAATGCATGACACTTTACAGTGACAACTGGGAAAAAAAACTCACTAACAACATTTCTCAGTATTGTAATGGTTGTACTTTACTAACAAACGAATAATGGAAATTAGAAAAAAACCTTACAGAAGGTATACAAGTATGTCCATATGGGCATTATCCGCTCATGTGTTTTTTAAAGAAAGCGTGTTGTGTGTGGGAAAACACGTCTGATTTATATGTAAAGATGGAGGTGGCACGTTCATTCTTTTCGTACCTGCATTTGGTGGAAGGTTTGGCCAAAGCTGTTAACAAAATGACTGTCACTGCGTGTGGGTGAGAGGAGTGCACTGCTGTGTGTCAGTGCAGAGAGTCAGCCAGGGACATCGGGGCTTCGTATTAACAATTATATGAAGAGATCAGATGTTATTCATCTGCAAGTTTCGCTAGTGAAGAAAGCCTCACGCTTCTTTCCTGCGATTTCTTTAAACCTGTAAAAAGCACAAGTTCTTTCAACATGCGAAACTAATGGAAACAAACACATGAACTTGCTTATATTAAACGAAATTTTAGCTGAACAGATCAAACGAAGAACACACGAAACATTGACCCTGCACTATGTTATACCTCCTTACACAGAAATGTATATCATCCTGCCAATTTGGATACAGACATTGAATTATGTATTAATGAATTACCAGTTTGGCTGGACAAAAGTAGACTTCATCTTCTATTAAATGATTAGGCTTTGTTTCCATCTTTGTTGCATGCCCATTTTTTCATTGTTCAGGATTTCTAGGGTTATCAAGTATACATTTTTTAAACACTAACAAACTAACAGGAAATGCAAAGTGAACTCCATCATAACACCTTAATTTATAATTGTAAGATATTTTTCTTGCAGATTATATACAGTTTTTGTTAGTATTTCTTTCATCTTTACATTTTCTCTTGTTTTGTTTTAGATTTGCATTTTAATTTTGTTTTTCTTTCCCACCCCCAGGAAATCACAGACTATTTTATATTACATGAAAACAGAAGAGCTTTTATTTCCCATTCTGCAGGATTTGTAACAGATTTCATGGTTTCAAACTGCCCAAATTTGTAATTGTGAAAATAATGTCATTATTAGGTAATTAGGTACATAGAAAGAGCAGTTTTTCATACAATGTAACACATCAAGCTTTCAGAATGAACTTTACCATAAAATAACTTACAGTGTCTTTCCTGAAATTGCAAATGCTCCGCAAAGGATTGTACTGCTGTAGAACATTGCTCTATGCATTTCAATGTTAAAAAAAAATTAATAAATTGTTTTAAATACTGTGGAAACTGTCATGCAAATACTCCATAAACTTCACCTCTAAAAATAATGTAAAAACAGAAGTACATGTTGTGAAAGATAAAGTGAAAGCGATTTTAGATTTCTTGTTATAAGTCTTAGCACTTAGCTTTGCTGCTTAAAACAAGAGTCCTGTGTCTGTATGTACCCCAGAGTAAAGAGCGCAACTTCTGTGGTTCACAATTAAAGAAAAACTCCTCTCATATCTTATGTCCAGCACAGGATGTATGTTTGTACCCAGGGTTTTCTGAGCTATAGTTTAGAAACATATTTTTAAGTAAGCATCCATATTCCGATCCCCTAGCGATCTGGTAATCACACACCTCCTTGCCTTTCGTACACAGTCTTCATCGTGTCTGATTTGTAGGTTCCCTTTTGTTGTTCTACTTGGACATGTAGAGTATGGTATTTCTTAAGAACTTGCTACTTGCCTTATACAAGGAAGTACCTGTCAGGTGTGACTTCAGGAAGACAGACACTATGCTTAATAACAAATCAAACCTGTCTATGTGTCTGCTGCAACTTGCTTTACACTGAATAATTATTAATGTCAGCTCTATATATTTATTTCTGCTGTAAAACCTGGTTGTGGGAGAGATGAGGATTGCCCAAATTACAAGTCCTGGTGTGTGCTTTATCTGCTAAACAACTTGGGAGCCTGCTTTGAAACTAAATAGGTTTTCTATCAATCAGGAGTAATTCAGTTTATAAATTCCACCTATAATTCTTCAGGAGCATGACTTGACCAAGTATCAACATTTCAGGATAATATTCACTCAGGAAATAGGGTCGTACTTATCGGCCTCTATGCAGTTGTCCGGTATTGATCCATGTGACAGGCCTATATTGAGAAGCTTAGGGAGGGACGTGTTTGGTGTTCGTGACCCACTGAGTGTGGAGATGGCCCACTCAATGCATTTACAATGTGATGGCATTCTGCCGGTGCCGTCCCCACACCGGGGCCCTGGTCACTCTGAAACAACGTTGGTCTTCAAACGTGAACCATGCTGACTCTGCTGAGGTGTCTGGTTAAATTAACTATTCTGGTAGTAACCACTCCCATCAACACACACTTATTTTGCTGGGTCAAAGGAAAGGGATAAAAATGAACGAACGGAAACCTGAATTATGTGCAGACACTTTGTGATCCTCCTACAGCGCTGGCTTCTACCTCAACAGTGCATATACTAACAAAATTTTTATGAAAACACAACTTATGTTATTTGATAAACCTCCACATTTTAACAAAGTCAGAAAGCACACAACCTTTTACTTTTCAACGATTGGTATTTCCCTCTCTAAACACTGATCGTAGTGATTTTAAATAGAAAAATCTGTAAATGGTAGTGTATATAGCTTTAACTGAATAATTTACTATTTGCAAACTTTGCATTCATGTTTGTATATAAATGGTGAACATCCTGTAGACTCGGAAAGAAGTCAGATGAAATAGTATCCTACTGTTTGTCCCCCACAGCCAAACATATATAGATATATGCATCTATATATGTATAACTTGTATAACTGTTATAACTGTGTAGTGTCAAGGGCTATTAAAATACACCAACCCACACTCCCATTTTGATCGAAGATGTTCTAATACACCTGATATTTTTTCAGTGCAGAGACAAAAATCATGGCAGAGGAAGTTATATCTTCAAGAGCTTAGCTCTACACTTGTTATTCTATGGACAACCCTCTGTGACTTGACAGAAAACAGTTCACTCATTGAACAAACATGGCACTTCATAGAAGTGCAGTAGTCTTTTGCGACTATCACCAAATAAATTAAATAGTGGAGGTGGGAACGGTATGAAGACAATACTTAATCAGATGTTATTTACTCCTGAGCTTTCACCCATGAGATTAGACAATCAGTAATACGACATACACAGAAACTCTTCACTTTGTGAAGTTGAGCAGAATCTGAAGAGTACTGAAATTAGAGTGAACGGTGATAGAATTTTTACTGTTATTTTGTAAACGATTTCTTTAAAAATTTCTTCAAAATTCAAAGCCTAAATAGAAACTCTGACTTCCCATGCACATACAAGCAGTTGACATGAGATTAAAAACAGCCGGCTGTGCAGATCTCCATGTTTTTGAGAACACACTTTAGTTAGACACTTTAGTTTAGTTACACGCTTTCCCAATATTTTACTTCAGCCAGACAGGTGACAACACAGATAGAGTGACGGCCAGCACACCTTTGGGAATTTTGGGATAGCCACCTTTTTTTTGTGGATTTCCCATGTATGGAAAAGCCAGTTCTAGAAACAGAATAATACACATTGGTTAGTTGTGGTTTTTTGTTGATGGATAAGACTCAGTAACAACAGATTTTTGGGAGCTATGGCCCAGTGGGGAGCCCTGTTTCCTCACACAGGGTGTAGGGTTCAAACCTGGCTTTTGGCACTGTGTGTGTGTGTGTGTGTGTGTGTGTCTGGGGGGGTCCTCCTAAAGGCATGTGGGTCTGGTGTCTAAATTGCCCCTGGTGTGTGTGTGTGAGAGAGAGTCATGTGACACCGGTATCAGGAGAGGCATCTGGACATAAAACTATGGTAAATCCAACCTGACTGCTCCTCATAAAAATGGAGAATTCTGTAGACAAAATACTGCCAAATATTCATCAAAATAATTGATTTTCATGTTTATTTTGTTGCTTTCCTTTTTTATCATTCCAGTTAACCATGTACAGAGAAAAGATGTATTTGCATACTTATTGTTCAAAGCTGTTTAGATTTTTGAAAAGTGAACTGTGCAAACAGTCCTGGATTGAACCATTAGACAGTGGTAGAAATGCTGTATGCTATATGCATTAGTATTTATAATACCTGGTTCAGCATCACCACTTTTTTGCCACAAAGGATCTTGTGTAATAATTATCACAACTATTCTAGCTACTCTAGCTTCTAAGTAGGGTGCATTGGATTGTAACTTGTTTTGGGTCCATTACTACAAATTACTATGTGTGCAGGTTTTTACTCCATGTGATGCTCATATGGCTTCTACTGGAGTAGTGAGGACACTTCCCTCACCAAAACCACACAATGAAAACACAGACAAAGTGCTGTGTATCACAGCAAGCTTCCCTCCTGAGTGGCCTGGCCCCAGACTACCGCCAATCCACTCGGACAGGTGGCCGGATGAACATATGGATGTAATGAACATGATGGCTAGTGGTCTTTGATCCTGTAGCACCCTGAGGTGTTCGAGGCCCTGGGTGAATCAAGAAAACAATCGCCTGTAATTGAACAGAAGTTTAGATAAAGACGGGCAGCCCAGGACCCACACCTACAGCTGAACGTTACGCTGAAGTAAGGTCACATAAAAAGGAGGAGAATATCTCTTTACCATATGCATTCTATAAACCAGAGTCATCCTCATGAGCGTTCTGTGAACCTAAGTCTGTTTTGTTTGGCCATGTGCACATGGATTCTCTCATGTGGCGTTTACAGATTCCCTCATTAAAGACATCGTGAGGACAGCCTTGCACAAGCGCCATGATGGCTTGCTTTCTCTTTCTTCTGTTGCTGTGAGGGTAACAGCTTGGAAGGGCTTGTAATTACTTTTTTTTCCTGTGATGTATCACTTAGAGAATTGTGGGCAACGTGATATCTCCTACATTTCATTCAGCTTGTGTTTTTAAGTTCAGTTTCCCCTGGTGAAAACACCAGTTAAATTGCAGCCTACAGAGTAGTTTCACAGGAAATCGCCTGTAACTGCTTTAACGGAAGTGAACAGTTTTAAAGTCAAAAATAGCTTTGTAGGTTCAGACATCCATTTAAAAAGTTATTTTGCAAGAAAAAAAGTATTTAGTGTCATTTGAAGAGAAGCCTTGTCCTTGCAGGGTGCGATAATTTTTTTTTTTTTTGTTTTAAATTATTTCCAAAAAGTAAGTCCTATCAACACCAAAATTTAAAGGGCCTGTTTGAATCCATAGGTAAGAGATCATAAAATACCGACATTATTTTTAGGTACTGCAGTCTTGTCAAACTATTAAGTAAACATGTTTATGATAAACCTCTTTGGAACCTGATATCCTCTGAAGAGGAAACCAAATGAATGTTGTGAGATTAATTAGAATGTTACAAAAAAGTTTGTTATTGCTTAACCTCATTAAACTTTGTTTATTGGGGATTTCTTGACCTACTTTTAACTTCTCATTTAGGCAATCTAATTATCTCCTGGCTCCTGCTTTCACATAAAATGCAATGTTCCTCCCAGACCCATTCAAGTCAAAGCTGTATCTTTATACATTGTATAATTGCTATATCATCATGCGCCGGACCGATAAAGCTTCTCATGTCGGCCTTTTGTCCGGTCAAAAATTTCCACCCACGGATAATGCTTTCAGAATGTACAAATTTCTCAAACCAAATTTATATCTTCCAAATGTGAGCCAGATGGAATCTGACTTGGATTAGGAGCTCTGATTCCATTATCTTTTGAGAACACCTTTTAACATCCTTCTTAAGTTAAAGGCTTGACCCAAATGTGCATCATATAAAATACAAGTAATCAAAAGGAAACATGCTGACGTGAGCTGGGAGTGGAGGATAGACGAGGCTCCATCAGCTGTCCTTAAAAGGCTACATTCCCCTTCTATATGCCTTTTGAAGAGCTAGATAGGAGAAGATAATATTTTTATGATCCCTTTACAATCATACACAAAAGCAGTCTTCAAACTGTGCACATGTACATATAAATATACTTCTGATGTATTTCTCCCACACTGAGGCATTGATAGGTATCAATCACAGAGAAATGCAGTATGTCCAAGGTGTGTGGAGCCAGCACTAGGTAAGATGGTGTCTGACAGTTGGAACCTTCACAGAGCAGAGTGGAGAATGCCAGTTCTTTAACAGGCCCTAGTTACAATGCGATATCTCAAGCTGGAACTTCATTCTCCAGTGAGAATGTTAAGTAAGCAGTTGGCTATATATGGCAGACATGTTAGACAGCCACAATAAACGGTCTTAAGCTTGCCTCACTAACAGAGCTTCTCTCTTGTTTTTGGTCTGTGTCTTGTGTGGGAGAATATTTGTTCTCCCCTGCTTCTTTATTCCTTGCTTTCAAGTTCAAGAATGGAGGTGTGTGTGTGTGAGGGAGAAAGAGGAAGAAGAGGCAGGTGCAGCAGGATTAAGTCTGATTCTTTCACTTACTTTTTCTGGTGGACTAAAGTTTAAGAGTTTGGCCGGGCTGCCTTGTATTATGGCTGTGATGAAAATAAAATCTAATCAATATGTTTATGCTGACTTGCTGATCTTTTTTTTTTTTTTTTCTAAAATTATAATGATGAAAATTTTATTAAAATATAATTCAAATTCATCAAGCGGTAGAGGAATCAACCTTTAATATTTCATTTATATCAAAATTCATAGTACAGTAAGAAAACAAAGTGTATGAACAATTAATTATTTGGATTTTTTCTTTTTACGGATTAGCATAATTTCATGGTAGTTTAATGAATGATAGTAATAAGTACGTCCTTTTCATTCATAAAGCACTTATCCTGGATAGGTCACAGGGACTCGGGGCTTAGAAACACAGGGCAAGGTGCCATTGTCATCCCACCGGAGAGCGCTCTGACACACACGAGAAGCAGTTCTGTGCTGCCCGTTCATCCAACCTGGGTGTGTTTGGACCACAGGAGGAAACCAGAGTGTCTCTGCAGATGAAATCTATGGAGTCACAGGAGCATTGAATTTCTACACACACACACACACACACACACACACGCACTCACACACAAACATGAGGGACAGTTTCAAACCCTTGCCCTTAGAGATAAAAGGCAACAGCACTGCGACATGATGTAGTGTGTATGAATGTAGGTAAATAAGATGAACACACTTGATGTATTTACTGTATCCTGTTTTATTATTTCTCTTGTGCTGACCCCAGTAAATCTGCCTTTACAGCGGATGTGTAGTTCTTCATAAAAATTGCATATTAGTGAACGTTTTACTGGGCCAAACACTTCATCTTTTAATCCTCTTATATGAAGTCAGAGGAAACATACCACATTTGCTCTGCTTAACATTTATATTTCAAAGTAATACACACCTATCAAAATGTAATGTCTTTTTATGCATCTTAAAAGCGAGTTTCTGCATGCATTTCTTTCTGACAGCTATTCTATGCAGATATTTTAAAGTAAATACCTGTTAAGCAACATTAGCAGGTGTAAATGTTGGGTTTCTCTGTAAGCTGCTGGATGCTTAAGTAAATTCGATTGCATTTGAAAACCTATCAGCTTTATTTTAGTCTGGCATCCATAACCCTCCGCTTTTGACCAGCATTATCAGCGATTCCTCTGGGAGAATAACGCGTGTGATTCCAGGCATGCCTTGTTGAAATCTGCACTGTTTCTCCATTTCTTTCTCAGACATCTTCCCCTCATGAATAATGCATAGGGCAGAGTCTCATTACATTTCATTTTCTCTCCCGCTGCCGCGGCGACAGCGTCGGTGGCGGCAGAGGCAGTGGCACTACTTGCGCTCCCAGCGTCCCGTGTTCCCCTGCCTCACCCGAGCTGTCCAGCGCTCACAAAACGGGATTATTTGACTTTTCACCCCATGGCTTCAATGAATAATTCAGCTCCATTCCACACAGGTGGGGATCCTGTGCGGAGCGCTTTCAACGGCCTGCAGACGTTGAATTATGGCATGTGAATGAAAAAAAAAATCTGTATATATAATATATCTATAAAACTATATATACTTTAGTTGTATTTTGTTCTGATTCTTTGTCCATCTCGTTTTCTTTCAACAAACTGAAGGCACAAACATTCAGACTGTACTTTGAAAAGTTGAAAGACTTGGAATTATTTAAAGTCATTCAAGATGGCTTCAACACAATTCAAGACTTTTTTGTGTTAATATTTTATTGTCACCCATTTTTTTCAGTGAATGTAGGCCATGCAAAGCTTTTTAAAACACAGCTAAGTAAAAGATACTTAAATGGGCATTAACAGACTTTTATGAAGTTTAGCACTTTGATGAGAATTTCTTGTGTCTGTGAAAAAATAGCATAGCTTTTGGAACATCTTTAACCAGCAGGAGAGCAGAATTCAGGTAGTTAAGGTTGTACAAATTCAGCTGTGAGCAGAGAAAGAATCAGGACAAAAGTTTTTCTTTTGTCTTTAAAATACCGTTTTTCTTTCATACGCTAAGTTCTCTGTAAGAATGGGAATTTATTTAAGGCCAGCAGGTAGGACAGAGTTGTGCTGCATGTGGCAAGAAACAGCAAATAACTCTGAATGAAATCAGGCCAACTGGCCAGCTGGTTATAGCAGATGTTGCATTTGTGTGAAAATGGCTATCAATAATCAATACAATCCAAGGAGAGGAGTTGACATGGTGACATGGTCTTCCTTAAATCCTGCCTTCCCTTGCTGACATCCCTTTCATATAACACATGCAAACCCACATGTATTACATTGAGTACTGTGTAAATATCGTTACAGATCAATGTGTAAATCAATGCAGCAAACTCTCACGCGGCGACTGCAAATGAAAAAGGTTGCACTTTTGTGCAAATTTGTGGCTAAGGAACCACTCAGCAGGAGAGACTGATCAGTAATTAAACTTGGCTGGTTCTGACAGATTGGAAAGAAAGAACTGTAAATACACACTGAAGGATTTTAAGAAGGTGTAAGGTCAACAAGCAGTGCAAAAGGGACATACAAGATCATCAAACCCTGGTTCAATACTGAGACCTGCCCAAACTTGCAATGTATGTACTGTTACTCCCCCTTTTTAATGACAGACTGACAAAGCAACAACTTTTTCTCAACGTGCAACTTTTTTTTCTCAGTTCTGAAGTTCTGTGGCTGGGGGGGGTGGGCGTACTTTTGCACACTCTTGCTCTAATTTTCAGGGCCCTGAACAGGCAAGTTCAGGCCAGCCTTATCTTTCTTGTTAAACACACAAAAGGATGAGTCCTTTCTCTTTCTCTCTTTTCATTCTCCTAGACAATTGCCTTGGTCGATAACGCAGTACTCCAGAATTAATTATCTAGCCCTTAATTCAGGGTCGCAGTGATTAGCCCTCAATGTAAAGATGAGAGCATTAGCATAATATTTAGCTATCTTTTGAAGGCTGGCTCTCCTGGACCATGTCTGTTCCCGTTATTGAGAAACATACATTCCCACTCCTCAGGTACCCTGCAGTCCCAGGCTATGAATGTGATTTGAGGAAAATTAGATTTCTTCTCCACATAAAATACACTGATGACAGTTCGTTTTAGGGGATCATTATGCAAGGTTTTTATATATCATTAACTGGCGCGATGCTGGAAATGATAGGATGTGTTAATACGGGCGTTTAGTCTCATTATATCCACAAGCTGAAATAAGCCCACCAACTACGCCCCTAATTACCTCCATTTTATAAATGATCCTCGTCTGAAACATTGCCTCTTACAGCAGGTGAGGCTTTCGTATCAACATGGAGACATTTCAGACAATAAAATAAAATGCACATGCTGGCACATGCGCACACACACACACACACACACACACACACACAATGAATGAAATCAGTAAAATAAATTGCCTGCCAGTTTAAATGACAGCCTTGCCTCTGTGGTTGTCAGACGGTTAGCTTCTCTGGTGTGGATATACTCAGGCTGGACTATAAGGCATCGTGATGCAGAGAGCCCACCGTCATCTTCCTGGTCTACAGCCACAACACCAGGGCAGCTCCAAACTCCGCACCTGTGTGCCCACTTCTGTGGTGCCTGTGGTCCACAAAGCTGGGTGTGAGGCTCTGAAGCTCTCTGGAAATGTAATTATCTACCCCTACAGTAGTCCCACTCCAACACCTGCCTGGAGATTCTCTGGTTATACTGGGCTAGACTTTTTGTCAAAGTGTCTCATATTAGTCTACTCTAGTACAGACTGAACTGAAAGGCATCTTTAACTTTTTAAATTCTAAATTTAATTAGACAGCACATGTTTTATCTTATTAGCCATGTTCCTCAAACAGACTGATTTGAAGAGGAAGATCACGGACAAAGGAATGACTTGTATGTTCTCGTACCGTGACATAAGCCTGTAATTGTGTTGTTCCCGTGCAACAAAGACTTTCATGTCTTTATTTTTACTGTTTCTCAGGCAAGCGTGAGTTGTTGGACTCTAAATGGTTTTGGTATTTAAAAAGAGATTATGAAATTAGAAAGCCTATTTCAAAGGCTTATGGCGAGGCCTTGGACTCAGTTCTTCTTTCACTAAAAGGTACTTCACTCCATCTCAAGACCTGAACACAGTGAAAGGGGAGCCAGATGGTCAGCTTCAATCGAACTGAAAGACAAAAGGCCACCAGCTACATTAGGAGCACAACAGACACAAAGTGGCACTGCTAACTTCCAAATCTTACCCTAATACCATTTCATGAAACCCAGTGGAACTAAACTGCATTATTAGCCAATTTAGCACAAAATGCATTAAATGACTTTTGGTGAAGGACAAAGAAAAAGAATATTTTTAGTGACATTTTTAATGATAGTTTTAGCGTACTGCAATATTATATGAAGGCCACATGATCCATTTTGTTTTGAAAGTATATGCGTGGCCAGTTGGTTTGAATAATTATGGAACGGTGCACTGTGCGGAATGTATTTATTGAGTGCCTGAACACCTGTTCATTGTTTTGTTTCTGACGTGATGATTACATTTAGTTTCTATTGGCTCTTCACTGCAGATAGAATAACATGAAACAAAGGCTTTTTTTACAAAAAAAAGAGCCCAAGACCTCTATCTTTAGCAAGAAAGACCCATCTCACAGAGTCTTAAAGCCTTTAATAAGATATTTTCTTGAATAAAGACTTGCAGGGGTCTTAGGACTAATGAGCTAGAGCTGATCTGCTTCTGACCCTATTACTAGTTTATTTAGCCAAATACTGAAAGTTTAAAAACCTTCTGCACAAAAAAACATGTTTTAGCAGAATGAGATAATAAGAAAAAAATAAAGAAAAACAAAAGAGGCAGACCGTGCTCTTTGTTCAGTAATGTTCGGAGGTTGAGCCAAAATGGAAAGGATCTTAAAGAAACATTAGGGGCTATAAGTAATATAGATGTTTGTGTAAGTAGGTCTTTGGTATTGTAAAGTCATATGATATCCAAGATGAACCTGACTTGCTTTCCTTGTCTGTATAGCTTGACATAAATAATAATAATAATAATAATAATATTTTTTAACAATTTGAATTGTTTCTTTATTCCAGGTGAATTATGAGGGAGAAACTCGTTGGATTAAAACTGGATTGATTTGGTTTAAGTGCTGGGCTCTTAACAGGCTGAGTAGGTTAGGAGTAGTAGTGTTTTATTTGTAAATTAGTAAAAGTATACTTCCATAAATTTTTCTAGCCAAATTTTTTGTTATCACACCTTTTTGGAATCACTTTTATAATGATAGCTAGTGTAATATCTGATCCAGTTTCCATGAAGCATATGCCTGCTAAAAACAATATAGCGCTGTTGATAATTAACACAAGACAGTTAATACATATGTTGTTTGCTTCAGCTTAAATACATTCTTTGTGTGAAATTTTATAACGAAACACCACTTTTGATTTAAAGCTGCATTTGTGTTTTAAGAAAATCTTCTAAATTTGCCACGTAATTGCACTGACTTTCAAATAGTTTCAATTAGACGTTTGCTCTGTCAATGTATCCTCATAATATTGCTGTGTGTACCGCGACTGCAAAAGAGAGAGAGAGAAAGGTTGTTGTCCATTTCTGAAGCTCAGAATGTTCTATTCCCTCGCACCTCGGAAGAAAGCAATTTCTATTTCTGCCCGTGGTTTGTTTAGAGTGATGAGTGTGAGGCTTGTGTGATACATCAGCACACCAGCGGCAGAGAATGGAGCCTCTTCTTTGCTCCCACAGCAGGTGTGAGGTGTCTGCATATTGTCCTGATATGGGCTCCCCCTTATCTCCAGAGGATGCGCCCCCCCCCAGACGGGCCAGTCCCAGGCCATGCGCACTCACAACAAAAAGGTGAAAATTAGTGCAAATTGCGGATGACACTCGCACCCCCTGAACACCGCCCTAACACACATGCACGTTCTCTTCCCCACCACTCACCCTTTGGTAATTTGAACACCTTTTGTCTGGTGGAACATGTCTTGAAAGGGGACTCAGTCACATTATTTGCAGTCTTGCGACAACTAAGGTTTTTGCTACCTTACAAGTTAAGCTGAGGTGAGATCAGTCACCTTAAACTCATATGCAAGTGTTAATTTAGTATCGATTTTTACAAAAGATTCAGTTTTTTTTTCTTTTTTTTATTCTGTTAAAATCAAAATATGATCACAAAGGAATCACACAAGAGAGATTATGTTCCTCTGGGACAATACAATGAGGGGCTTCAATGTAACAAGTGACAACTGACTATTTTTTTTTTTTGCCAGTTTATATTTGTGTGAAATGTGTAAAGCAAAGTATAGCTAAATAAATGTAATTAGTTAAGCTTTGCAGCGAGTTCACATCCAAGCGGTAAAAGCACCTTCAGTTCCGACGCCCTCTGCCTGAGTCGCATGTGTGTGGAGAGCACATGTTCCGTCCTAACATTGTAGACACGTGCTGCTTTGCACCTCTGCTAATGTGAAATGCAAACTATAAACAAAATCATAATAGGTTTCTACTGGCAAGTTTGTGCTGCACATAGAAAAAGATGAGAGCTGAACCGCCACTGCCTTAGGTTTGAGACAGATCTCCTTCATTTTTGTTTCCCCCTAAAAGATGAAGAAGAATGCAAAAAGAGTCATGACGAGTCCTGCAGTTTGCGGTTGTGTGTGCTTTTAAAAGGAAACTGTTTTACTGCTGCTTGGTCTTTGCTGTACTGTTGAGTAGCTCCCACCCCGTTTTCCTATGATCCCAATTCTTCTCCCATGAAGGAGATCTTAGTCCACACTTACCCCTGTCCCCCAAGCAGCTTCTCCGATCTCTAGGTTCTGCTGTGGATCTCCAGCCCAGAACAACATACTACAGTGAGCGCGGTCTGCCAGCTCGCCAGGCTCGACCTTAAATGGCCTGTCTCGAGTGCCCACCGCCTCCCCCAGCCCTCTTCTGTTTTGGTCAGACAGGTGGCCACCTGTTTGTGAATTTGAAGGTCCCAGAGTGTTCGTGACACATGCACACTTGTCACCTCTCTATTCATATTTTACACAAGAGCCAAACTTTAGCAAAGGCAAAGCATACAAAAACAGTGCCATTGCACAGGATTAATCACACAGTTTATTTACAGATAAAGGTCCAATCATCCGCTATTCTTGTGACACATAGCATCCAAGAGTAAACCTTAGGAGGGCGTAGGAGTGTGTCTGTGGGGTTACCGCCCTGGAAAAAATTGCATCTTACTCTGTGTCCTGCTTTTTGTTTGGGCATGTCATAAACCTGCAGCTCCCCTTACTTCACCTAGTCTGCCCTAGAAGTGAAACTTTTATGAGAAACAGATCGGAAGGGCGCTAAGTGTACACAGCTTAGCTTCTCTGCCATGGCCCTCAGAAGGGGATTCATCTAATCGTCACACCTCAGACTGCAAGCAGAACCTTACAGGCAAATGTTACAGAGAAAACTGAGGGCTCAAATTAGTTAATTAGTTAATCACCTCATTGTTTAGTGTTCACTCATGTTCTGTAATAATGACACACACCTTTACACAGAGTTTGTTGTATGTTTATTATCTAAACATGCCAAAAAATTAGCCGATATTTAACTATAAATTTACTACTTTTATTACTATATTTGAGCATCTGTGTGTATAATTTACTTGCTTTCTAGAGCTTGACATCTACATGAGCAACCTGCCAATATGAATATATATATATATATATATATATATATATGTTCTTTATTTCTCTTCATTCTGCTTTGTAAAAGAACATAAATACACCTCACTAATTAACTTGTAATCGTACTTGAACGTTAGCTGTAAAATGACTGTATCTTAAGTCTTTCTCCAGGATAGATTCATTAATACTGTATGTTGGGCTAAAAATTAAAATGCTGCACCACTAACAGACCTAAAAGATGTGATTATGCAAATGTTATTGTTATTACGACATTTATCACAGTGAAGACTATTCATTTTGTCAATCTGCGAGCCCTTTCTAAAGCACTGTGTGATGGCATTTACAGTGCTAATAACAAAGGCACTTTCAGCTCAAGTATTGGTAGGAAATCATTACATTATTTAACAGTGTGTTTAATTGGGTTTGGTACAGGGACTCGGTGGACAGCTGATGGCAGCCACATTGACATTATGCTTGATAATTCAATACAGTAAGTGCAATCATTGCAGACATGATCCAATTATCGATGCACTATATCGCCGCACTTCAGCATGTAAACAAGGCTGTAAATCTGGAGCGAGTTTTTCTTTTCCACCCAATACTTTTCTGTCTCTGTGTAATGAAAGTTGAGGTTAAGTTCTATTTCAGCTCAAGTGAATTTACAAAAGCAATTTGCAAAATGCCAGCGCTTCTGTACCTCTGGACGGCTGAGTTCTTCACTTTTCATAAATTAGACCCGGGTCTCCAGTAGCTCAGACTCCCCTAGGACTTTAGTAGGTGGTGAACATTTATTCCTTAAACTGAGGTGAAAATCCTAATTTATTAAGCATTGATCACGGTAAATGACAGTAAGTGCTACAACATTTAGTGAGAAATAACTGGCAAATTGACATACAATTTTCTTGCATTTTAGCTCTGAAATGGCTAAAGTACACAAGAAAAAGACTATAAAAATATTACCAGCAATGAGACAATGAGAGACTTAAAAATCCATCAAAGGCATTACACGTTCGACTTGACATTGTTAAATTACCTTAATGTCTTAAAAAACAGACATTTGGGCTATAATAATGCATTTGGTAAGTGTTTCTTACTTTTTGACATAAATTACAGTTTTATTAGATAATGTAATAGGAGATGCATTATGCATGGTGAAATACCATTACATGGTGTTAGTTACAAGTACCTGAGCATGTTTTTGAGTAAATGTGCCTAGTCTAGGAAGGTTTAATCTAATTCTTATCAACAATGCCCATGTTCAGCGCTGTGAGTGGAATGCTAATATGACCTCATTAATCTATTAGCCAACGGAGAGTGGACCTCGCATGCGGGAATAAATAATGCATTATTTTCTCCGGCTTTAGACCTCTGCAGCGCTCCTCCTCTAGGGCAATTAAAAGGGGTTCGTTTGTGTCAGGAAGGCAGACGGGCAAAGGGGGCAGAGCAGGCTCCAGGAGTGAAGATCAGGCCGTGATAGCAGAGGCACACTTAACTCCAGCAAGACCTTATTAATATCAGCCCAAACATGTGCAGGCCTCTTTGCAGCTTTGCCTAAAGACTTGTTTTTGCCCCATGGGATTCCTGTTTTGGGTTTCTTTCCCGTAATGCCGTCTTCACTGTGCTTCCAGGTTGTGTGCTGAAAACAGCATTGCAATCAGTTTTTTTATTATTGTTTGTTTGTCCTCTTTTGCAGTTAGGAGTGTGAAGCAGCACGAACTGTGAAACAACGTTTTCTCCTGTGCTCTCAACTTTTGGCTCTTCCTCCACAACAAAGCCTGGTTTTAGAAGCTAATGGGGGAAACCAAAATGTTGCCCTGTCTAGTGCAAAGATAGCTGGAGGTTGAGATAATAATTTAAATGTTCTTGCTGGCATAACTGGCCTGAAAAAAAGCAGAGTTTGTTGAACAGTGGATTTGTTTCACAAAGATATGGACTATGTAGTTGGAACCGCACACAGCTATTAACCTGTCAGAGAGCCTGGAAAAAAGCTAAAATATTTCCCTTACATAGGCACATTCTTCATCATCTTTCATGCATATTTTGAGTGTTTGGTGTATCTTTCACCCGGTGTTTACGGCTTTATTGAGGCATGCATTAGCTGAACTGATAACAGTGGTTACAAATGATTGTGCTTAATGGATTTCATTGTGTCATATCTAACTAAATTATTTATGTTTTCCATTTATTTTTCATTGTATGAACTTTCCCTCAAATTTCCGCTAAAAAGAGAATATCCAACTGTTGTCCCACACTAAATACACGACTGCAAGTATTTTGATGATCCTTGCAAAGAAAAATGATCAGCAAACAGCAAAACGACTGAAGGTATGCATGGCAGAATCTAGGTCTGTTAAATAATAAAACAGCCCCGGTTATTTTCCCCATCAGAGTTGCTGACGAATAAATGCAGGATGTTGGAGCGAAAACTCTTGATGGTTTTAACTGTGTAGTTTTTTTTATTTCATCTTCAGACATGAAATTATTTTTTATGTCAAAACACCAACGTCTGGCTAGCTCGAGTTTGTGTTCCCTCCAGAGAATCATTTTCCTGAGTTAATATGAGCAATAATCTATTTACAAGTGGGGAAAAGTCTGCAAAAAAAAGATAAAAACTTTGTTTCCCTATTGAAAAGATACAACAATCAATCTGAGTGATTTTCCTGTGTTCCATTTCTGTTCTTTTAGAGATTTCTTGTTCTGGAGGATTCTGAATATGCACACTCTATTGTCCACATGTGTAACCTCATAGTTTCTGTCTTCAGTGTAGACACACTATGGCTTTCCAGAGTGTTTTCAAAAATCAAAGGGTACATTGTGCTTTTTTCCACATTAAGGTATTTATGCTTTTTTAAATTCTATGTTTACCCCTCTGATATTAAATATGCCAATTTCTGTTGCCGTAAGTAATGATTAGCTCATATGTGTGTTTTTAAGCTGTTTTCTTGATACTGGTGTTCTGGTATTCTAGTGATTTTACCAGAGGAATGATCACAGTATACATATTATATGGTGCATGAAGTTTTGACGGAGCACCAATGCAGCAGAACAGACATGTATGTAAAAGTAATAGCCTCATGCACTAAAAACAAGAAACAATTCCAAAGTGGAGAAAGAAAAATTGACCCCAAAGTGGAAGTTGTGCAAAGTACAGACAGCCGTGTGAGGGCAGGACTTTCATATACATGAAAACTGGGAAACTAGTTACCATTCTAGTTACCATTCTAGTTACCATTCTCATTCACAATGAAGACATAGCATTTGCGCCCAAACCAGTTCTATGGTCACATAGCTGGAAAATACCTATAGTGTCTAGTTTAAGGTTTTGTCTTTGCAGTGGACCCAGATGTTGTGAGCTAGAGACAGACAGATAAGCTCCTGTTCTCAGCTCAAACATAGTAAACTCCATACGTGCAGCGTAAGTCACAGAAGCCAGTAGTGCGACGGCACCTGCTTTTGTTTGCACACTGACATGCCTGTTAGGCATCTGTTACTTGAAAACTCAGCAATTAACATTCTAGCTGGGTGAGGTGTCTCAGTCGTAACTGCACAATAGCCATACAATTTTGACCCTAATACAAGAGTTGCATGTTAATAGCCAATATTATTACTGTTCCATAGACTTTGAATTTATGTCCTTAATTATGGACTTTCTTGGGAAAAATTTCCTTTTCCACTTTCTCATTTTCACTGGAAAAAATTTTTCCAAAACACTTAGTGAGATATTTCGCACAAGGAATGACTGGGTGTGCTGGGAATATTTCTGAAGACCATATGCCTTCTCACACGTGCTACACAGAAGATTGAAGCCAGAGCATTGCTGACATCATCAAACATTTTCAGGTGTTTATCTAGCCATATAACAACTCTCCCATATGGGAGGGGTGCTCTTCAGTATGAAGGTCCCTAAGACCAATGTGTGGAGGTTCTGCGGTATATACCATAAAGAAAGAAGTTCATAATTTCTCCAGACTTCCTAATTGCCTGCTATCTCATAATCACTATCTCCCACGGGGATGTGTGAGTCCTTCACAGGAGAACAGCAGTTTCTACCTTTTTGAGACCAAAGTTGACTTATGCAGAGACACTGGCTCTCTTTGCAGCCCATCTTACCTCAGCTTGGGACACAGATACTAAACAGACAGACCATTTTGTTAGCATTTTCTTCACTGCAGTGCATGGTTTGCGGCAGACAGACACCATTTTGTTAGCATTTTCTTCCCTGCAGTGGATGGTTTGCAGCAGACAGACAGACCATTTTGTTAGCATTTTCTTCCCTGCAGTGGATGGTTTGCAGCAGACAGACAGACCATTTTGTTAGCATTTTCTCTACTGTAGTGCATGGTTTGCAGCATGCCTTGTTGTTGATAAAGACGCTCTGTGTCTTCAATCCACTCATTTGGACACTGCTGAAATTTCCTTCTTGGCCTGTAAGTGAAAAAGGAAAAGTGAAATATTACCACCTACCATATACACATTTTCTGTACCACAATTCCAGGACTATTGAATGAGCCCAGGTTTTCATTTCCAATGTGTTGTATAAGAAATGAGTTAGCAGCAATTTCATGTAGTTATGTCAATGGAACTCTCATGTGAAGGTTTGTGCTGCCTGTACAGACCTAATGTAGTAGCTGACGTTACATTGCATGTCTAATGACCCAATGTTCTTGCAGTATGTCACTATTTTCCAGATGAATTTAATGTGACCCCCAACAAGGAAACCTTTTTTTTCTGAAGCACAACTCAGTTTCCAGTTTTACATTTTTAAAACTATTTATTTTGATTATGTTTATCCCTCTAGTTTAATATCTTCACTGTTGCATGCAGTTCCGTAACACTTTTTTTTTCTCTGGTTTTTCAGCTGCAGATTTGAAAATACCTTTTGAGATCTTGATCTCAACTGAAAAAGATGACAGCGTGTTATGTCACAGATGTGTGCTTTTAACAAGTACCTCCTCCAAGTGTGTGATTGTAAGTCAACGGCTTTCCGTTAGGAATCCGTGACATTTTGCTTAAAATTGCAAAAAAAAGTCATCTGTCACACTGAGAACCAGTAAACAATATTATATAACAATATTGTTTTTCCTCGCAACATAGAAAGTTCTGGAAAATAAACTGTGTTACTGTATAATCCATCAGAAGAGCCACCTGTGTTCTCGTTTTTTGTCGTTTTCTATACATCATAGTGGCGTGCAGCACCTACTTCAACACTTCTGTCAACATAATTAGGATCTTATGCATTCAAAGGCCCCTTAATTCTCTTTCAGCAACTATGTAAAGTATCGCTTAACCTCAAAATTTCATTGAAATTTTAAATACAAGGACACTACTAATGACTGTGTCTGACAATGTCTTCAACCTAAGAGAGAAATTATTCTTTTTTATTTTTTTTTAAACGATACAATGTGCCTGAATAACACATTAAAGGGAGTGATTTCAAAGCTTTTTTTCCACCCGTTGTTAATTTGCTTGACTTGCTAACTCTAACGCTCCCCCAGCTAATTTAGTGGAAGTGTTAAAATATTAATTTCATTTATCTTCTTGATAAGTACATGCAGCCCTGCTGAACTGTCACTGCTACCCATATGTAATTAGTTTCAATGAGATACAAGCAAAATGTTCTCTACAGTTAAAATTTAGTGTCCTTTACCATTTGATTACAAATTTAGAGATACAGATTTTTTCACTCGTTTTTTTTTTTTTCTTGTGTTACGAGCTGCACTAAAAAAGGAACAGATGAAGTATGTATCTTATTTAGCTGGGTTTGTTATGCCATTGTGAATCCAGGCTCAGAAATCTGTTTATATCCATTTTATGGAATATAAAGCGCAATCCACGTAAACTGTCTTAAGAATCTGACGCTGAAAATTCAATTGTATTTCTGAGAATGGAAACAAAAAAAAGGAGACTGGATGCATTAGAAATCTGATGACCATTCCCAGCACTTTAGGGGGTCATGGGTTCACTGTTAGACATATTTACAATCCTAGGCACCAGGGAATACCAGGTTACCAGATTATATGTCCCACTGGTGCCCAGTTGGTGCCAGGGCACCAGTACCCACCCCTCTCTGAACGAAGGGCTTGCACTTTAACACACTGCTATTGGCGCCAGTGCCCCTTCTTAACAGCTGCAGATGAGCCTGAGACAAGAGCTTATGAAAGACGATTTACCTCAGCGGCACGAGAAGACACGCAGCCAGTAAGCGTGCACGCTCAACGATAAAACTATGGCACCTCCTCCCTCCCCAGCCCAGCCTCCTATTATTAAGATTTCATTCTAATAGAGCAATATATAATATATGATGTATTTTTGGAATGAATTCAATCTCCTAATGGTCACAGGATTTAGGTAATTTTTGATATAATAAGATTTTCTACTCGCTTTACTTTTGTGTTTGTTCAGGGCATAATTTAAGGGCCCAAATGTCACAATTTGGAGGCATTTCTTCGCCCGCAGATGGCCTGCGTGCCTGCATTAGGGGGAGAGAGCTGCATTGTGGTCTGCAGCTGACTTTGAGATTATTATTATCATTTTCAAGGCATCAAAGGTTTTCTCCATCCAGGCTTAAAGAGATGAAAGTTTGCCTTTGTTCCATCCCAACCACATTACCACTCTGCATTAGGGTCCTTTTTATCCGTGAAATTACCTTTTAGATTTTTTTTTTATTGAAAGAGCAATCTGAAACGCAACACTACTTCTCACCTTTTATCACATCGCATTGTGTGTTTTTTTCCTTAAAGAGAGACAAAGCAATTTTTCTGTGTTAGTTTTTTTTTTTTTTTTTGAAGTTTATATTGTGTAGATTAGGAATTGCATTTTGTCTTTGTGGGCTAGAATTTCAATGGCAAATGTTTTTTTTTGTGCTTTTTCATTTATCAAAATACAAGGTAGGTTCATGCTGAAATCAGTTTCCTTTCCAGTGCTTTCGCCTCATGGAGCAGCAGCCTGCGTGTCGCTCTGAGTGTGAATTGACATACCAGAGCACGGTGTCAAATAAATAAATAAGCAAGTAAAAAAAAGAACACTTTTAGATGCACTCAGTGTTTATTGTCTTGCAACAAAGTTTGGTGTAAAAAATCTGATTATTTCAACCTACTTTGTTGTAATATAATTATTAAAATATATTTTTATCTTTTTCGTACAAATTGGTGCAACATTAGAACAATATCAATGTAGCTAGCTTCTTTGTAATGGCACGTTTATTTGCCTATGTGGGAACAAGTTCTCAGTGGGCAGTGACATAAAAAACTATAAACATAATTATCAAAAGTGAGAATGTAGCTCATCTGTTTATTGTTCTCTGAAGTTACATTCTGTGCTCATAAATGTCAAAGGATCCTAAGTTTTTAGCCTTCTATGCTCTTAAGAAAGACTTTAAACTTCTGCCATACTGTGATGTTAATTGCTTGCTATCAAAATTATACTAATTCCAAATTAAGATTTAAATTGGGTATTTAACATAGCCATAGGATTCAGGATTTTTTTTTTTTTACAGTGGAAACTCCACTAATCTTTTTCTGTACAGAAAGGATTTTCAAGCCGCCTAAAAGGAACCTAGACATTGTGGACGAGTTCTCGTTATTGGTCTTATTACAGGTAGTATTATACAATAGAAAAAAACCCTCTGCCTTCTCTTTTCCCTGTGATATTAAAGTCCATGCATTTTTCATAATTATTGGTTTTAATCATTTTTACATATGCAAACTCATTCGCAGGTCATCGCATTTTTCTCTCTCTCATTATACGGCCTCCTTCAGCAGGAGGGAGAGGTAAGATGGAGAAAATTCATGTTGTGCATTGCAAAGGTTGAAGAAGACGTGCAATAATCCCCACATAAAGAAAATCATTCTGCTGCTCGGAAGTCTGGCCCATAGCTTAGGTGAAAGTGAAGCTATATGAGAAAAGGCTAATCACAGCAGTGTACAAAACTGTGCAGAGCCCAGATGTTCCTACACACGCAAAAGAAAGAGGTCAGGGATCTCCTGCTACGAAAGCTTTTCTCAGTGATGAACAGACTGTTTAACACTTTTACCAGCTGTTAGTAACTGATATTTCTGAACTGCCTGGTTACATACAGGATGCCAAATTGGTCTCAGTCTTTAAATCACAACTGAAGACCTAGTTCTTTGATTTAGCTTTTCCACAGCAGTCTCCATATCCCACTGTAATTAATGCTGCTGGCGCTGCTGCACATGCCAGTGTATCAGACCGTGTGTTGTTCAGTATGATCATATCTTGTTATGGGGCTGCTAGTGTTTGTATTCTGTACTAAACCCTTTCTGCAATCCTTCCCTACCCATATGTGTACCCAGTGACTTACTGGGCACCGTGTGAGTGGGACTGATACCCAGAGTACCCACCCTCTCCAGCTGCTCCCTCACCTAGAGCATAGAAAGACTCCATGATGCTATTTACATTCATAGTCTCCATTATAAACTGTGTATTCTGTAATGTTAGCATGCTCAGGAGGGGCTGAGCAGCCAGTCAACCTTGGGCCCCCAGAGGTTTTTTTTGCTCCACACCGTGGAGTTTTTGGTTCCTCTGCTCCACTGTTGACTGGCTTTATCTTTATCTTTAACCTCAGTCATCTGCCTGCTGTTAATTCTGTATTACCTCTTATTTCTCTCTGTGAAGCATTTGAGACAACTTGTTGTGAAAGGTGGTATATCAAAATAAATGAAATTGATATAGAAATATTTAAACTAGGCACCTGCATTGCAAATGCATATAGTATTTTATATAGTTTTTTTCTTGTGATATAATATAAACCTCTAAAAATGTGTAAACCATTTTTAATATATTTGTTTCCATCCATCCATCATCCATCCATCCATCCATCATCCATCTACCACTTATCTGAGGCCTGGTCACAGGGACAGCAGTGTAAGCAGAGACACCCAGACTTCCCTCTCCCCAGACACCTCCTCCAGCTCTTCCGGGGGAACACTGAGGCGTTCCCAGGCCAGTCGGGAGACGTAGTCCCTCCAACGTGTCCTGGGCGGCATCCGAAACAGATGCCCAAGCCACCTCAACTGGTTCCTCTCGATGTGGAGAAGCAAATGAATATGGACAAAGAATCTGGCTATATTTGTATCCTTAAATATAATACTTAAATAATTAAAATCATTCACTGTTTTATAAGGCTTTACTGTTTACTGTTAGATGTAGTGATGAAATACGTAATCCATAGGCAGAGATTTGGAACACTTTGCTGCGATCTCAGTGTGTGCTGTTTAACAGAGGCCTTCAGCAGGTGAAGCCCACTTTCAGTACCACTTGTCTTCTGACATGCCTAGGGTGCCTGTGGCACATGACTTCGGTGCATCGAAAGAGGTTCCTTTGAAACATCACCTCCGGAGCCCATTACTCGACAGAGACGCCCTCCCAGTGTCATTTTGACTATCGCAGTAGAAAGGAAGCTATGCTGAATGCAGAACGAGAAAGTATATTTAAGAATATTTAAACCTGCTAAATATTGTCAGTTCAATGCGTCAAGAGGACAGAATCTAGACACATTCTTAAGGCTGCTTTTTTCTTTTCATGACAGTGAACACATCTTAAACAAAGGGGATATCGTGTTAATTATGGTAATTAAACTGTAACCTAATTATCTTAAACAGTTTTAATCGAAAAAACATAGTATTTTATCAGCTGGTGATAATTTCTTAGAACCACATTTTTTAAATGGTAAAAGTAGCCACTATACGTAAATAATAATAACAATGTAATTACAATAATAATAAAATAGTATAACAGCTCTCACTGCATTATTAAAATATTATTCTAATATTACTTCACCTTATGGAATACATCGTGTTTCTTTTTAAAATATGTTTTTCCATAGTTTGAGAGAGCAGAATTCCCCCCCACCCGCATCACTCCCCACAGAAAGGACTGGCAGAAATGTCTTCTTCCTCTTATTTACCCCCTCCTACACTGCTGAAAAGGCCCTTCACACAATGTTCCATTTTCTGACACCAGAGCCCATAGGATGGCAGAGCGAGTGGATCAAAGCATCAGATGCTGTTTCCCACTACTGGCATCCTGTCCTTTGCCAGAGTTGCGGGCTGTTCTCCATACAGGTCAGAAGTCAATATAACCACCACAGGAAGCTTGAAAATGGTGCTCTGTGATTTCCTTTTGATCACATGCATATCATCCTGGAACAAAGCACGCTTTGCATGGGACCTCATTCTTCTGACTGCGACACCTGTGAACAACATGGACCTATGACCTGCAGCAGGTCAGACACGTGGGATTTCACCACGTCCCTTCTCAATACTCAGCAGCTGTAACCAGCTGTTGACAAGGTGTCCTTGTGTTAATCGCTTATGCTATCGACTCTGTGCCCGGTAAGGCATATATATACACGTTTCTGCCAACTGCACTAGTTATACTGTATGTACAGCCCCATACGAGACTGCTAGTCTGAACTAGCAAAGGGAAATTAATGGAGTGTTTATACTACTGATCTGTACAGAAAGCGTTCCTCCATCCCGCACTACGTTCCCCGCGCTATTTCAAACATCAGTCTGCAGCACTGGATACATGTATTACCAATTAGCTCTGGGTTTACCTTGGCTCTTTCAGCCCTCTTTGAAATTAAATGTGAAAGCAAATCACAAAAATGTAGCTTTGTAATTACTAACCTTTCTTTTTTTTCAAAGGCCCTCTCCAGACACTGGAGGCTCCAGACGCTGGCCTTCACCACATGCTTACTGGATTTTGTTGTGCCTGGTCCTGCGCCCAGAGTGTGTGACTCAACCTCGGGGATGGTAATTATTATCTAAGGTTGCTAAATAATAAGGAATAATTTATGTTTATATAGAACATTCTGTGCCTATTTAGTTTCTTCTCTGCACATGCTGACATGTGACTGCACAGCTTGAGATGGGTTACTGACCCCGCCCCCTCCCCCTCCCACCCGTGCCTCTCACGTCCAGTTCATTGTTCATAGATTTTGTTTTTTTTTTAATCGCTTTTGCTTGTGGGGTTAGCTCTTTTGGCCTTTGTGTCCAGACACCGCACTCCCTAGTCCTGCTATGGGAGTGAAAAGCATGCCCCCTTCTGACAGCACAGCTCTAATTCTGCAACCCACGCCGGTGGATTACAGTACATATTCCAATATGCACTGTGGACATCAGTTACCCCTGGTTAATTATGTCCAGGTGAGCCAAGGAGATTACTCAAATGCTCAGCATGGAGCATAATGTTTACCGTGCTAATCGTTTGATAAAGATTAAGAAACTCACTGAATTCATTTTAAATATTAAATGGTTCCTTTTTTAATTACACACATTGTACCTATGATATTTTGCTACATTTATTAGACTTTTGATCAATCTATATTAAAGGCGGCACTAGTGCATTCATCAGCGGTGCCAAATGGGTTTTCGGGTTGTCTAATGCTGCCCCCCATAGATGCCTCCCACAGTATTTATCACCCGGTAATTACGCACTACCACAGACGAAGCCACAATCTCTGCTTCAAGCACTCATCAATTATTTTCACCTGTTAATTCAGCTGGAGCGGGGCAATAGCCGCGGTGTTATAACAAACGTGCGGGTGCTTGCTTTCCGCAATTAAAATCAGCAGGGGATCCCGTTTTGATCAGACAGATTGTGACATCCATCACGGAGCGCGGCCCCGACCTGGTGTGATGACAGATGCCAAAATAATGCCCTCACTGTCCAGCTGCCTGCTTCGCGACACGTAATTGTCTCCAGGCTGCCCGGCAGCTGTGCATTATCTCAGAGCTGAAGACTGCCCCCCCCCCACGCACACCATCCAGCTCCCTCCCCCGAGGCTGCCTAGAGCCGACTTTAGCATCGTACGTGTGCCACATTTGAGCCAACGCTTGCCAACCGCAGCACGGCATTACTTCGATTGTGAAGCTGCCAACCCTTACATGATGGAGAAGGAAAGGAGGTGATGTCTGAGAGGTTGGGAAGGGGGTTGTTGGTGGGGGGTGCTTGGAAAAGGTTGGGTGAGAAAGCAAAAGGAAACGCTGGTTAATTGATGGTTAGGGATTTTCCCCTATGATAGTCCACATGGCACGCTGACAACATGCAAACAAGTCCTAAACTGAGCTTTCACTTTTGTCACGTATTACACAGTGTATATTTAACAAGACACTTCACATTGTTCACAGATTTGAAGGTGTGATAACACATTTTGCACAGTGTGTTTTAGGCTCCTTAACAACATCTAATGCAGTGTGGCAGAGGAAAACAGGGAGGTTCCAGGAAGTCAGCTTTAAATTTTGGCCAGTATTTTTTATTTATTTATTTTTTTTTGCTTTGCAAAAACATGACTCTAAGTAAAAAAAAAAAAAAAAAAAAAACTTCTGCTTGAATAAAAATATAAAGAAATGGGCATCATTTGTTTTTATTTTGTTGCTCTTTGCATATCTCCACTGGAAAGACCTATTTTATTATGAAGACAGATCATAAAGGGAATTTGTTACACAGTACTTGTCAAGTCTCTGATATCTCATGTATCTGATGTGATTTTCAATATTCTTTTATGTTATATCTGATAAAGTCTGTAGGCCCATTCAGTGTGTTTGTGACCTGTACCTGAGGTGTAGCTACACACACACACACACACACACACACACACACACACAGAGTATATGTACATATATATATAAACAGGAAATGAGTTTCAGTGATTGTGAGCTGTAATGAAAACTCATCCCCAGAGCGGACAGGACAGGGTGACAATTTAATATGTCTGGAAAAAGTAATAAATGCCACTTTGATTAATTGTAAGGAACATCATCCTAACGGAGGAAATGTGGGGGCCGGTGTTCTGGGCACACTTGAGGAGCAAATTCACCTTCCTCGTTATTAAGCTCATTAAAACGAGCAGCTCTCCCAGGCAGAGCCGTCCGCTGGCCCTAACACGCGACCTAACGATGCTGCTGCCTGGGTGGGAGGGCAGTGAAGGTACCGTAAACAAGGAACAAGGCCACATGCCCCCCCTCCCCCACTGGCACACATGCGACTGAGAGAAGGCAGTGACAGCAGAAAGCGGCAGGATGCAACGTTCTGCAAATTTATGGCTTTGTTAGTAAATCCTCCTCGTTAACGGTGCCTGGCCGCTTGCCATTACTGCTGTTTCCACAACCCGCCAAACGATGCGACGGTCCGGAGGCAGAACGATGCAAGCAGTTAGGGAAGAAATTAGTGCCACCATTGGTGACAGTGATGCTCCTGGGATCTTTAGATTTAAAAAAACCAGACCACAGGCCTTAAATCCACAGGGGTGTCAAGGTATTAAATCAGGGTTTTTGCGTTACCAAGTTTACTAACGTGAGTTGCACTGCAACATAACTTATAACAATATAACCTGGTGACAAAATGGCTACAAATGTATGAAACAGAATTAAATTATGCAAATATAATGTTTTATTTTAACCATATGGAATTCAGTTTTAGAAATAAAGTGGTTTATCTGAGGAAATCAATGAAACTGTAATACTTGCTTAAAATGACTAACATATGAACCATATTTTACCGTTATAAAACTCGCCACTGAGTAATTCTTTGTGATTAAATGCCCATGTTTTCTTGTGCTTCCTGCTTTCTCATGCCTTGGTTAGAGTCAAGGCCCTCTACAACCCTGAACTTGATAAGGCGTTTATAGGATAAAAGCGAACAAATGTCCCTGTTAAAATTCTTTTGCCAGTTCTGCCTGGTGTTATATATATGAACAAGTTCTACTATCATTACAATTTCTTTTGCAATTTTCGCACATCAGTTTTTTCTGTTCTCAGGCTTCTCACATTTGTGTACAATAGGACTATGGACACTACTAGACTAGTTAATCATGTCCAATTAGATGCTGTGCAGTCATCAGACTGGTGTGTGTTTTTATAGCACCGTTTTCTGTATAATGTGCTTATCCTAAAGACGTCCTCAGTTTGGTGCCTAGCAACCAGCTGGCAGCTCCAGTGATGTTTGCATGCATTGTCCCTGGGGGAGGGAGTGTGTGTGTGTGTGTGTGTGTGTGTGTGTGTGTGGGGGGGGGGGGGTGTTTTCGAGGCTGGACCCCGCGCGGC
>JABJVR010000029.1:3587335-3607665 GCA_025773905.1 Chitala chitala
AGCATCACGGAGAAGAAGAGGAAGAAGCTGGACAAGGTCATCAAGAAGTCCAGCTTTGTCCTGGGCTGTCCTTTGGGGGTGTTTTCGAGGCTGGACCCCGCGCGGCAGGCCTGTCAGCACTCTGATGTATGAGAGATAAAAAGAGTCCTCCACTGCAACAGGAAATGAGCCGGAGTCAGAGCTGTGGCGCGCCGGCCGGGGGGGGCATCACCACGTTTTGTTAGAAAATGTGTCAGTTATTGTCTGGTCTGCCTGAGGGCTTAGCCTGGCCCTGGGAGTTAGTAAAACCGTCAATGCCAGACGACTTCCCTTCTCACCAACCCCACTGCTGCCCCCCCCACCCCCTCAAGAAATGAGCAGACAAGTTAATTGATAAATGCGGGAAAAGTCACATAAAGGGTTGAAAGGAATTCGTTTTAATGGGATAGGGGTAGATGTTGGTCATTTACTCTCATTACAAGAAATCTGAAATGGGTGACACTTATAAATACAAGTTGGTGTTGTGCCTTTCCCAGACCTCAGATGTTCCTTTTAAAGTTGTCCTCACTCTCAGAAAATGATTGTGCTGCCAGCCTGATTTCGTGCTGAGGGAACGCAAAGGACAAAAATAATGACAGCCTACCCATCTGACACACATCACATGTAATCATGTGGAACAGTGTACAGAAAATGACATCACTTGATGTTAATTCAAGCAAATTTAAAAAGCAATACATGTATATGTCAATTTGTACTAAACATTTCAATGCTCAGATGGTAACGTTCAGCTTTATAAAGTCTAAGTTATAGATGCATTTCAACAGTAAATAGAAGTGGAAATGTTAAAGATGTTATAATGGCAAGTTTGCTGTCTTTTGTGTATATCAATGGTTAAGTGCAAACACAAACAACAACAACAATAATAATAATAAAAGGGGCAGCATAGTGGCTCAGCAGGTTGCACACCTCCAGGGACATGGGTTTTAATCTGGCTCTCAACACTGTTAGTATAACTTGTGTGTACAGTTTGCATGTTCTCCTTGTGTGGTCTCCTCTAGGTTCTTCAGTTTGGTCCCATAACCCAAAGACATGCTGCTTAGATGGACTGGACAATGTAAGTTACAATATACTTTGATCTAAGTGCCCTTGGTGTGTGCGTGCGTGCGTGCCCCACAGCTAAAATTAAAATAACAGGAATTACAGTTATTTTATCATATGTCAAAACAAAACTATCCTTCTTGATCAGGTAATCAGAGCGCATTATGATATGTAGGGCAAATAGCTTATTGATGAGATGAAAAAGGAGGCCATGCTGAATTCTCCAGGCTGAAGTTCTTCTGCCAAGCACGTTTAATCACAAGGCCTCGATGCTCCATGAAGCAACCTCCCTAAACCGTCAAGGACATCCCTAGGTGTGAACTTGGCTTCAGGGGCTTTCATCCTCTTCACCACTTGCCAGTGTGGACCTGACCCAAGCTACTGAGATGGCACTGAATCCCCCATACACCAGTGGTTATCAGTCACCCCCTGTACCCCCCCAACACACACATGTACACATACACACATTGCTCCACCTTAATGAGCCCATAGTCATCACTCCAGAATTTCACTGTTTACATGAGCATCCGCTTCATCTTTCCAATTCCTCGTCATCGCCCTTTGCTCACATGGCCTCAGCCCCTGACTAGTCCTGCGGCAGTTATCACATGTGGCTGAGAAGTGTGAAAAGAATCTTACAATTAATACGCAACGATAACCCCGTCTGGTACACATTAAGTCGTGCCAGAGGCCTCGGACTTTCTCAGTACTCTCTGTAAAAGAAGTATGTTCATACAAACCACACAGTTTTCATTTCAGCTATATTCTCTAATCATTCTTGCATCCCATTTTCATAAGAATAACATTATTCATCATGTAATGATATAATCAACATTAGTACATATACTGAAAATAGCATGTGCATGTATGTGTATGGTTATTTATGCAAATAATATATATTTTAAGAATTAGCATCAGAACTATTATTCTAGAGATAATTGGAGGTGGTGATGAAATACCACTATATGTGTACTGTGCAAACATGTACCGACATAGCTATCAACAGATGGTTTCATCAGCTTCTGTTAAACATGTTCTTTTGTTGTGAAAAAGAACAGGGTAATGTGCAGTAACGATGATAATTACAGTTTTTGAATTAAAGCAATAACAGTGGTGAACACTGGCTTTATTTAAACACGGTGCAATTTTTCAAACTACTGTACACAGCAGCTGGTGAGCCTTAATTTGTTTATTTTTACACTTCTGCTTTACTGCATGAGGGGGAATGGACTGGATGTGGATTGTTTATCATCTTGCTTGGTCAGACACTCTCTCAGTGTCCCCTGATTGGCTTGCCCGTTACCGTGCCACCAGGCGGCACGAGAGCGCCTCATCTGGGAAGTGACAGGGATGAAGCACGAAGTCTACCTGAGCCTAACCTGCCCTTTCCGCACCCCCCCCACCTCCATCACTCTCCTCTGACAGACTCCAAATTGGAATCATGGGCCAAACTGAGGAAGATGTATTGTTCACACAGGCGCACACGCATGAACACACACACACACACACACACACACAGCACAGAAAACTGAGGATTCAGCTTCTTTTGAGGCTAAATATAATTTCATTCAAGAAAGAGAGATGGCGGTAGGTATAGGTAATGGTTGCACACACCTGCTATAGCGCTTTACTAGAATAATTATTTCTTTCAACACCTAATTTTTTAATGCACCAAACCAAAAAAATTAACTCTGGTCTTCTTTCTTATATACACGAGCAAATACTAAATAGTATGCTTGGTGATTTTTAATGAATTATGGAACTACAGATCCACAGCTCTGCCTCTTTCAAGTTCTTCTATTTTATTTATTTAATTTTTTCCCACTTCTAGACATGTGTCACATTTTGGAATTCTGCTCTCGTGGGATAAATGCCAGATTACATGGTGTAGTATTTTTATCCTCTGTACATTAACCGAAAAAGCTTACAACATCAAAGGAGAGGCAGATCACTCACATCAGCAGAAAATGGAATAGGACTATAATATGCTTCCTTTGATCTCTCCTTCTAATAATTATCCCAGCGACATGCAGGCATTCAGAGTAAGATTTGAATTAATAAGGCAAGTCCATCCAGAAAACGCAAGCGGACTCCCTGAATTTGAATCATCAGGAAGAAGATAAACTGAAATGTGGGCTTTTATAGTTTTTGTGTTTAGAAACAAATACATATCTGGTATTCATTATTTTGGTTTATTCATATAAGAAATGCATAATGTTTTTATCAAGCATACTGAGAAATATTTCCAAGCAGATGCAAACAGGTTTTCATCCTGCAGATTAAGTTGTCTCTTAACACTCACTGTTAATGGGTGGAGTTTTTTTTTCCTGCTGTAAATTGTCATGTTATTCTGCTCATAGTCCTTACAGTAACAAAATTAAAGAGGAACCTCAGAATAAAAATTAAAGAAATTACCCTGGGCCATTTTTAATTTGTCCAGTTCATCTAACCCTCCCAGTCTCTCAGGGTCTTACCATAACATCACACGTTTGTACACACTGTCATTAGCAATAATGATAAAGCGACATTAGGTTCACCAATGGCAATCAACAGTAGAAGAATGCAAATAAACAATTTTGACAATAAAAATTTTTGCGTAAAGTGATGTCTGTAATCTGTACCTAATGCATCTTCCACATCAGCCGACCGTGCGCTCAGAGAGCAAGTGCAGCTGTACACTGCAGACCCTCGCATTCTTAACATCTGTTTGGAATGGAAACACGTGAATGAGTGTTGATTCCCCTTCAGCCGGGCTCATTACGGAGTCTCTGTTGTCGAACACAAACCGCTCCTTGGCACCACGGCTGAGGCTGCATTATTAATGCGTTTTCAAAGCAGGGGAGCGTCTCGCTATGGATGTCCCAGACATCACGCGACAACAAAACAAGCAGCGGGAGGGCGGGTGACAGTGCGCTCCCGTTGAGGCGTGCCCAAAACTGGGGCCAGCAATCAGCGTGCCAGGAACAAGGCTCACGGCTAACGATGACCGCAGGAAACGCGCCGGCGCTACCGGGCTCTTCTCCAACGCTGCCGCCGTGGCACCTGGATTTCCAAATTCGACCAAGCAGCTTGTTCGGCCACAGGTCTCCTTGAAGCACACGGCGGACCTTAGTGCTGTGGGCCCTCTGGGGAATGCACACAGAACACAGAACTGGACCAAAGAAATGTTACATTCCCCGATCACATTCAAAATAACAGTGCTGCTGCAACTTTCACCCAGAAACAACGTTATCAACGCACATTTCTCTCAATTACCAACATAACTATTCAAAATTGTAAGTCATTTAACTCACTTATGTTTCACACAGACGTCCTTCTTGGTTGCTTGTCATACTTAGTAAAATAATCATGGTCCCTACACTTACATATGTGTAACAACAAAAAACTGGCAAGTTGTTGCAAGGAAATGTGTACAATAACATTTATTCACTAAAACGCTGACTTTTATATGTGCATAATGAAGGATACAACTACACAAACTACATTCCTTACGAAGTCTAGTAACTGTAATCAGTCATTTAATGGATGATTCAGACAGAAAACTCTGTAGTCCTGACCACATAAAAACTGAAAAATCACAGTATTGTGAACATGGATGTTTGTTTGCTATTATTTCACTCTGAAATGCTCACGCTGTCCTGCATTTTATGATGTGATAAATTCTCTTTTGGTTTCTGCTCTTTGCTTCACAAACATCAGGCATGGGGACCAATTGACCTTGTGTTAAGACTGACAGTGGAGATCCCCCAACATGTAGCACATCCAGAGAAGTGAAATTAAATCTGCTAAATCTGCAAAAAGAGAGGAAGTAATTGGAGCCATCCAATCAAATGGGAGAAGCTTCCGGAGAAATGCCAGTAAGACTCTGGAAAGGGGTGTTCCACATCTCCACAAAACGAGGTTGTTAAGAAGATTTCATCCTGCTGTTATTTCAATAGGAAATGTCAGAGGGAGACCACACACATTCCACAGACATGCTCTATATTTGTATGAGGCAAACTTGGTGCCTTTTAGCAAAAAAAGATATTCTGTTCCCGAAAGTATATGTTCAGGTCTGTAAACACCGACTATGTTTTTATTTTGACAAACAAGTGAAATGCTCACTCTTATTTGGAAACTGAAAAATAAAACTGAATTAACCACTTACACTGTGGGCAGGCATCAATACATAAAGGTGTCTACAACTGAAAGATCTCACATGGAAAACATTAAAACCATATTAGACAGCAAAACAAAATCTGTATCTCTACCAAACATGGTACCAACCAAGGATATATCCGTTATAGTCACAACCAGCATGACTTACCAGGCGAAGGGGTTAGTGAACTGAATTCACATTCAGTTCCCCAGCTTGGGGCACAACTCCCTTGTTACCTCGCCTCCAGGGCGTGATGTCATTATCACAGCAGTCTCGTTATGTGCAATGAGCACAAAATACACTTCATCAGTTTTGATTGTCTCCTGCAGCAGTTAGCAATAGTTAGTCATAACAGCTGAAAGAAGAGGGTGTTGCGGTATAAAAAAGTTAAAAGGGAAAGTATGCTCACTCCTGCATTTGTGAGGTTTGTAGTTATTGCTTAAAATATTGGTTTTCTGTCAAAATTAGCAGGGTAACAAACATCACTATCTATGAGGGTCATTCTGGGCTGGAGCCATCTGTACAAAACGACCATTCGCTGTTTCAGTGCACTGCTGCTGGGAACCCCAGTACATTAGAGTAAATGGACTCAGACAAAATAACATCTCTGCTTTGTCTCGTGACACTTGGCTTGTCTCATATAGGAAGCATCTCTTTGTAAATTTTATTATAAGAAGGTGACAGAACTGCTCAGGGTGAGAGAAAGGTACGTTCTGAGACGTCAGACGTTACATAACCTTTGGATTGCAGCAGGCAGCTGGGATGCATGCTGCAGGCACGAGAGTTGCCGTGTCTCTGAACGGCTGCCAGTCGGTGATAAATGCAGCCTGTTGTTGGCGGCCCCAGAGGACGGTGCCAGACTGTGTGAAAAGGCACGTTAAGAGGCCTGGGCTGTGAAGATGCCACACATGCAATCAATGAGCTTTTCTGCCATTTAAAACCCTCCATCATGCATGTCTGCTGAGGTTGGTGCTCCACCTCTTGTGGGGAATCACAGCCATCCCAAACTCTTGTGGACCTATTTTTGTGAAGCGTGGACATTGAGTACGGGTACTGAATTTCTAAGGCTCCAATTTGGCTTTTGATATTGGCTTTTCTCATGTCTTGGATTCTCTAAAATTTGCCTTCACGATGTCATTTATTGAGTTTTGTTTTTTGTTTTGTTTTCAAAAGGAAACAGCAAACCAACAAAAGCAAACAGTGTCTATATACTCGTACTGTTCATTTTTATGAAGTGGATTGACCAACTTAATTCACCAATATGTATTTATCATGTTGACAGCCAAATAAAGGGGAAGCAACCATAACTTTTCACTCACTTTGTTTTTGTGGCATCCTTAAATAAAAATGAGAGCTGTGCTGACAGTGTACCGTTTAAACTGATTTCCTTCAGGCGAACAGCAAGTATCCAATCAAACGCAATTCGGCCCCTAATGCATGAGGAGAGCTGTGATGTGGAATTGCCCACCGCGATCCAGCTGTGATTTTTAAATTACAATGCCCCCACTGAGAAGCTTGGTCAAACAAACCTGGAGTGTATAAAGCCACATCCGTATGCATATGGTGAACTGGCACATGAAGAAAAGCTCAAAGACGAGGCCTCAAGGACTACATGTGCTCGTGGCAAGTGACAGCGTTGAGGAACAAGTGTTGCTCATAGCTCTGAACACTACCCAGACTGATTCAGCAGCTGCTTATCACGGCCTGAATTAACGTCACTTGAAGACCGCTAACTGGATGCAAACCTTCGATGGCTGACCTTTGGAGTTGGCAATCAATATAAGAATACCTTGTTCAGTACCTTAAGCAGTTGTTGTGCAAAGCAATGTGTGTGTATGTGTGTGTGTGTGTGTGTGTGTGTGTGTGTGTATATGTGTGTGTGTGTGTGTGTGTGTGTGTATGAGTGCGTGGGTGTGTAAGAGAGATATGGGGAATGGGGGAATCATTGTAGAGGATCAGGAGGTGGGAGAGCAGAGAAAAGAGGCTGATGTCACCTGCCGTGTCACGAGGTGAAATCGATGCTGATCTGTTCATTGAGTGTCTCAAGCTCTTCTCGTATGCTCTTCCCAGTAATGACCGGAGGAAAAAAAAACCCCTTCTATGAATAATCCTGCTTTAACTGGCAATGTGTTTTACTGAACCTGCACTCACAAAATGAAGGTAACCGCAGCGTGAAAACTGACAAGTGTAATGACAGCTCATGTGAAGAGGTCACACAGGTAGTGGTCACACCAATATGTCGCTATGCTGACCATCTAACATGGCTCCTTCTCTCCCTTCACTGTTTTTACAGAACAGAATGTGTTAAATATTGCATGTCACGATTAGACAACCACGACCCTTCTGTGTCTTCTGGCAGTCCCATACGCGTCTCCGCATAAGGACAGTAAGGTAGTCTAACGGACAGTAAGATAATGTAACTGAAGGAGACATTCAGCTTGCAGTTTTGCATATCTCTACAGTTGTGGTTTCCAGGCTACTTGCCTGGCACAAGGACACACATTACTGCTGAAATAACAGAAAGCCCTCCACTTAATTTCTCATTATAAAAACATTAGCTCACCAGAGCTATAAAATGGACATAGCGTAGGGAAAAATCTTCTCTGACAAGATATGTGTCATTTTGGTATGTATTACATATTGATTTTCTGACGAGCTAAGGATTAATTATGGAAAACCACAGGAAAAAAAAAAACATATTTAATGATACGTATGTAATGAAATGACTTTTTGCTCTTTCTTCCTGTTGTTATTCCTAGTGGGGGTCAAGGAGAGTTAGGTTGCTGATTGGGTGTAAGAAAAGTTAGGCAAGCCGCTGATTGGGTGAGAGGCTCTGATGTGTGACACCTTGGTTTTTTTTTTTTTTTCTTTTTTTGAAAGGGGGGCACAGCTGGGCACATCATTACTTCCTGGCACCCCTTGTGATTAGGTTGCTGGCGAGCCACCTGGGGCGCTTGCATGGGCAAGTGTGGATCTGTGCTCCAGGACTGTCTAATTTGACACCGCTGGCACCCTGCCAACCCGCCTCGCGTGCAATTTAACCCGCGGAAGTGTCTGAGCCCCACGCCATCGCACTTTGATGAAGCCCATTTGACTGCACTAGATGAATCGGGGCGCTCGCGTGCGCTGTCCGCGGCTCAAAAATGCGCGCTCCCCTCTCGCCGTCGTTCCGTTTGGTTCCTACGTGTTTGTTTTCAGCTTGACACTGCCTCACCCGTGGCGGAAATTTGAATAATGTGGTAGTAGTGACACGCGACTCGAGAAATATTTTGAAGCGTCTAACTGTGCTCCCATATGCTTATTGCTTTGATCCCGATCTTCCGTCAGATTTGACAGGTGAAATTCCCCATTAGTCCTTCAGTGAGGGCTCTTTGACTTATTCTGTTACTGTACATGTTAGCAACCTGCTCGCATAATATTGACAGTACTTGGGTTTGAGGACGTTTTCCTTGTTTAAAATTCTTTTATTCTTTCATAAGGCGGTTTGTTCTTATTCACTTCTATTATGCTGTTGGAAATTAGGGTTTTCACTGATTATATGCAAATATATCACTGGCCGAAAAATACACATTTGAGCAGGAAAGCTCTCAATTAAAGTGTGAAACTACGCAATTATTTACTACGAATGTTTTTTTGTTCCTCGTGCCCTTAAAATTGCCATAACGTTGTTATCAGTCAGCCTACATTTTCCAGATAAACACCATTTCTCCACGTCAAATTTCCTATTAAAGACAAATCTGGTAAAATGAAGTCATGTTTTCCCATTACGATAAAATGTGGCTTGAAAACTCTCAGGAGTCTCACCTTTACTCATTTTTTTTCAGAATTCAGGGATCCTTATACACTACAATGATGGGAAGCGCAATGCAAATCAGCACACGAGCTCCATTTCAATGGAATCTCATAGAAATGCTTTGAACTGAATGGCAGGAATAGCAAGGAAAGGGCACCACATATTTTTAAGAGCATGGAGTCAGAGCTACCTTTATACACCTGATGGTCTGAAGAGTTTGGAGAGGAGTCTGTTCTTACCCTGATGTCTGTGACCCAAATTTGGATTTTACACCAGAGTTCTAAAGTCAGGATCAACTCTTCTGGCCTAACATATTCTTTCAGACAGAAATAAGCTCTTCCCCCGAATTCAGATCAGCACTTTGTTTAAATATGTTAAAAAAAAAAAACAATTCCCCAGTGATGCTCATTAATTCACTCAGCACCAAAACTATTTTAGCAGTCACCTGTCACCTTTATCTTAACAGTCACCTGTTCTGCATAGGTCAGAAACTCGCAGCAATCAGTGTGATGCTTTTTTGTTCTCCAGGTTAATAAAAAACAATAATCACAGTGTGGCGTCTCCACAACCTTGCTACGCTCAGCTATGAAATGAAAATCAGACGGCTAATTAATGCTCCCTGACAATTTGCCATTTCATTTGAGGGATCTCGCACCCCACACTACTTTCATTATGCCTGGCAGTGAGACACATCATTTTGGCCAGTGTCATTCCAGTTGTTTCACATGCACCTTATTTTGAATAATTAAGCAGATATTGGGACAAGCTGTCCACCTGCCCCTCAGGCTGTAAGATCATAGCTGTACACAGCGGCTTACAAACACAGTGACAAATGCATTTGATAAATCTTGTGTTTGACACGAAAACCCAAAGAAAATACTGTATTATCTATACCCTGATTAAGGAGGTTATTCCTGCTCAGGCATCAGAAGGGACAGGATGCTCACCAATACAGCCAATGTGTGTAAAGAGTACAGCCGTATGTCTGAATGTAAAGTTTGGCGAGGGGGTAATGTGGCATCATGGTGGTAACATGCTTTACACATTTTCCTGTTAATTAGATGAAACTGCTCCTTTGCCTTCTGAGAGGAATTATAAATTAGACTCAATTACTCTGGCTAATTACAACAGCCTGGGAGGTTGACTCCTTTTCCCATCTTATTCATGGTGGAACACCATCAGGCCTGCTCTGCCATCAATGTGCAGATGAGTTTAATAAGCAAACTGCCACTCTGTGTTAATGGTTTACTGCCATTTATTGGCTTGGTATCAAAAAAATGATTCGGAGATTGGCTGCTTAACTGGGGCTCATAATCACATTAATTAACATGTAACTGCCATTTAAAGATCTGTAGTGGTGAATTTAAATTGGTTGGGAAATCAAACAATCTGTTTAATGCTCATTTGAAGTCTCTTTGGTGTTCCTAAAAAAAATCACCATCACTGAAATGTTGTAAAATGAAAACATAAGCTATATAAAATGGGATCTCAGTGTTGATATAGTATTAAATAATATTATTTTATTTTAAAACTGTTCTCAAAGAAACTAGTGGTATTATGTGCTGCTATGACATGGGTACTAAACATTACTGTTATATTTATTATTGGATTTTTTGAAGTCACTCATTCATCTTCTATACTGCTTCATCCTATTAAGGGTCACAGGAAGCATGGAGCCCATCCCAGGACACGGGACACCCAGGGCAGGATGCCAACCCACCTCAGGGCGCACACACTACGGGCAATTTGGAGACACCGATTGACCTAACCTGCATGTCTTTGAGAGGAAATTGGAGAACCCGGAAAGAACCCACCAAGCATAGGGAGAACATACAAACTCCACACTCACACAGACCGGGAATCGAACCCCAGGCCAGGACGTACGAGGAGACAGTGCTAACCACCACGCCACCGATTGGCTGAAGTTGTCTATTAAATTCTGTTCAAATCTTCAAAACTGCCATTCCTGTGCATTTATTACTTCCCGTCCTTTACTGCCTGTGCTCTGTCTTACCTGGGTTGCCTGTGTTCCCTTTGTTACCTGTGCAGAGAGGCTCCTATCCCCAACAGCCACTGTTACCACTCCACTTCCTCTGTAGTGCAGTGTTTTTCCTCACCACCATTTCCATTCGGACTTTCAGAGCACACTGCTGTCATGCTGAATAAAGTTACTGTTTGGTTGTGTGTGTTCTCATGCTTCCACATGTATGTTTCCTGCGCTGACACCATGGCTGCCATCAATACACTCCCGCACTGGCATCGGTCCGAGGGAGCCTGCCGGCCCAGTGACCACAACATTAACATACTGTCTGTGGAAGTTTGGAGTGGGAGTTTTGTGCGGTAGTTATGCAAGTCTTCTTCCCCTGTAGGCTGTGTGCCAGATACGAACACATTGACCAGAATATGCCCATTATACTTGTATCTATTTGTGTCATTATTGCAAAGGGCTATATTGGGAGTTACTTGTTAGTGCTGTGCACTCTAGTCACAGGATGGCAGAGCCACAGGGAAGCCTTCTGCTTGCGGATGTGCCTGGTTTCTGCTCTCCGAACAGCACAACAGCCATGGATTAGTGTTAATGACTGGCATGGTGGCTCCACGGGTGGCCTTGTTGCATCGCAGCCCCAGGGCTGCACATTGTCTGCGCAGTATTTGCAAGTTCTCTCTGCATCCACCTTCCAAAAGGGTGTGCTCTCTTCAGCTGAGCTGGTAAATCTGAAAGAGCCCTGCATGTATGCCTCTGAATGGGTGATTATCCAATAAGGGGGTCGGTGCCCTGATGTGCTACTCACAGTGTGTTCCAAATTACCGGCACCCTTACGGTGAGGGCTGCGCGGAGGTGACGTCGGCTACACATTGATCGGATACGGTCTGTACTATTTTAACTGCAATTTTTGTGTAACAGCTGTGTTTATGGCCCGTGTTCTTTGCACTGACGTGAGCTCCGTCCCACTTTCGAGCATATGGTGGTTTACCGGGATCTGGCTCCGCCCCTCTTACCAGCACATGTTGGCTTACTGAGTGCCAGCTCTGCCTGTCCTAAGAGCACATGCTGACTTATTGAACTCTGGCTCCATCCCTTTTACCACATGGCTGCTTACTGAGCATTGGCTCCTTCTCTCCTACAAGCACATGGTGGCTGACTGAGCATTGGCTATGCCCCTGCTGTGAGCACACAGTGGCCCATGTCTCTCCTAGCACTATTCTTTTCACATTCCCATTCTGTTTGGTGCATGTTTGTGTTCTTTTTTATCATGTCAATAATTTCCTCCACCATACCCACAGCAGTACATGTTTGCAGAGTGGCAGTTTGCAAACCTTTCATATTCACATTCTTTATTTTTTTTTTACTTGCTGGATTGCAGAATGACAGTGCAGAGGGTATTTACCAAGCACTGTACTTTCTTTACTTTCCACAGGTTAAGTGCATGTACATCACTGCAGGCCTCTGAATCGGTGGCCAACAGAGCCCACAGTTCAGCAGGTCTCAGCCCTGCTTGGAGGTCTGTTGGACTAAGTGCTGAATAAACTGAAGCCCTGTGCATTTGCAGCATCCCGGTGGGTGGAGAAGGGTGCAGCAGCTGAAGAAGTGCACTTCTACAGCATGTAATTGAAACAGGCTGCTGTTGTCTCCCGGTATACTGGTACTCTTTAACCGGAACGACTTTGATACATTTTAAAGTGATGCACTCCGAGAGCATAAAAACGTGAGCACACTCACGCAGCTTCATGTCATGGAGGAAAGGTTCACCATTTCATCCTGAGTTCTTAATTCTGGTCCTTCTCTGCTACGGCCAAAAACCACTTTTCCATCTTATTGATATTTTGTTGTGAACCTTAACAAATAAACTGCAGCTGGCGCAAGCGAGTGTATTTTATTTATTTATTAATACTAGCAACGATCCACCATCTTGCTTTATAATTGTACAGGGAAGAAGTCTTCTCTGCTTCACTTCTCAACATGACGAGAAAACTAAATGTAACCAAAAATCTAAATTCGCACCGAGACTTATGTTGAAGTACCATTTAAGCCTCACCCCTACCTGGCCTGCTCCCCGCCCCCAACTTTCAGGGCTTGGCCTGTGATGGAAAATGATTCACTTAAATTGCACTTTCTTGTGTTGGGAGACAGCCGTCTTTCATGCAGCGCTGAATAGATGCAGGCACTCGAATCGTCCGTGCATTTACCGTCCGAGGCAAGGGGACGCACGATTGCCGCCATTGTAGAAGACACCCAATGGGAAAGCAAACACAAGTGTTTGGCACACATACCTTCGCAAATAAATAATAAATAAAGACAATGCTCAAGCAGAAAATAGAGGGTTTCTCCATATGTCATTAATAGATACATTAAAACTGCACTGTTCCTATTCTGCTTTTATATCAAGTGGAAGAAATAATTAAAACCAATTTCAAAGCTCCTGAAACTAAAGTACAAGAGGTCCCCCCTGCGTTTATTACCCAACATCAAGACTCCATAGGAAAATGAAATTAGTTTCCAGTGCTTTTATTGTCCTTCAAGTGTGTTCCAGAAATTGCACTTGATATGCATAAAGAGGAAATACATGCCAAGTTACTGGAAGTGCGGCATATTATCTGTCTCATCTACACTTTGTAAGCTCACCGAAATGGAATGGAAAGATAGCGTTTCATAACTGAAATACACACTCTTAGAAGATTTAGGCCCTCATCTATATTGATTAAAAACAGGAAATCCGTGAGTTGCCACTTTAAACTTTATTACGCATTCAATAACATAAGCATAATGCCTCTCAAAGGCAGCCTGCTGGAATTACCATTACAAGACTGAGCGCATGACTAAAAGGTTGCATGTCCAAATAATTTCCAGATTTGTGTACTTGGTGGTGTTTTGAATCACTGAAAGGTCGGGTGTTGTCCTAAACGTTCTGCGTTCCAGTTGCTGTGGCTCCTTCTCCCCAGGAAGCAGCACTGACTATAACACGCCCCACTGCATACATGAGTGGGGAAGCAAACTGGTATAACCTGCAAAAGCCTGCTCAGGAACACCAGCTTCTTCTCAAGACTCTTCTGTCTTCTACACAGCTGCTCCCCATCACATCCCACCAGGACTCCTGCAACTCAATGTCGTTTCATTTAAATGCATGCCTGGGCTGTCTGAGTTAATCTATCCTGACCATTTATTTCTAGTGGTAAGGTGAACAATTAGCACTGAGAGGTTAATCAGCAGCGTGCGCATCTGATGTAAATGCAGAAAGGAATCTGGCCAACAAACTTTGTACTTGATTTCAGCTGCTAGTGAAATGGCAGTTCCTTGTGCATTCAGTCTAGAGGAGGCTGTCATGCTACCTGCAGCGTGGCAAAACGCTTCACAGAAGAAAAACGTGTTAGAAACACGCGCCAAAAAGGTGGTGCGAGGCAGCTGAAAGCAGCAGAGCAGAAAACATAATTAATTTGCTACTCAAATGCTGATAAATCTGGAAAAAAAACTACTGAGAAATCCAGTCATATGTGTACTGAAAACATTGTATGTATCACATGGTAATTACTCACAGCAAAATCAGTGAGTTCTAAGGATCCACATGTTATTGTAAATTCTTGGTAAGGTAAATTTTTATCTGGGTGTCATGTGTAAAATTATTATTAGTTGATTATTTTAAAGAGATCTTCTAACTGAAAAGTCAATTCGGCAATTATATTTAGTTGATACTTTATCTGTATAAAATATAATACAGAGATTACGTGCATAACTTTTTGCCAACACTCCATATCAAAATAATCCTATGATATGTTAATTTTCATACTGTGTACGCCTTTATGAATCATGTTCATCTAAAGACCTGGAAAACTGTGTAAATTACAGTGACCATAACCGCATGAAACCTACAAAATTTTAATGCCCTCCACACAACTCTTAATATTATTATTATTATTATTTAGGCAAATAGAGAAGTCTCTGGAAAATGGCACAAAAAGGAATATTTCCAGGCATATTTATAACACATTAGTTGCATCAGTACCATACAAAATAATTTATAAACCATGCAAATTTATGGTTTAATTAAAAGCACAGCACTGTTTTTTATAAACTGCATATTTAAAACTAGATGTAGCGGTGCCGGTTTGATCCTTCGTCAAAGGAAAGAGGCAGAAAGAGAGCTCTCCTCTCGCAGTGCTTCAGCTGGGGCTGTGCTCCAGAACGTCATTTGTATTCTCAGTCAAACAAAATCTACAAACCTGCGAACAGATGTCATCAATTAGCATACATGAATATAAAACAAACTACATATATCAAAGCAGGAATGACTCGAGGGTGACATACGTTTCACCACAACAGTCACCCCTTCTGTTCTTGAACACGCGTGTTTAGAATAAGTTTTGCTTGCATGGGGAAGACGGCTGTCTACACGCATCGGCGTGCATCATGAAAGGCCCATGATAATAAGTAAGAAAGACACGCGTCGCCGAGGTGACAAGGGGGCCTCACCTGTTCCTCAGAGCTGTTGAAGAGCTTTCAAATCGAATCTTATCTTGTATTATCTTTAATATACTGTCATCTGTGTGTGCACCAACAACAGCTGCGCCCCTCGCTCTAATTTCTAGGCATCCCGCTCACAAGGCCTATCTGTCTGTGCTGATATCTGAATCGTTGGCCTTAACATTAGTGTTCCCTGAACTCTCATGCCCCCCCCCCCCAATGCACAAGAATACCCCTTTCTCTTACAAACAGGATTTTGTGTTTTTGCCTTCCTGTATTATCTTGTACACTCTGCTTAGTGAGATGAACTTCAGCACAGTCAGCCGCTTTCTGAAACGGCCCCAAATGAAGTGCTTTTAAAGTAAAACAAAAAAGAGTCTAAACCAAGTATGCAGTTTAACCAAAGAACTGTGAAAGATGGAAGACATTAACTTTACACTATTTGCAGAAAACAATGCATAAATAGTTGTAAATCAAACAAACACCAAACCATGGTAAACTCTGATATGTTTTTGGCTATACTCCTATTATTGTACTGATAGTTCTAGACAGGACGGCTGTCTCCTTCTGCCAGTGAACTGACCCCAGTGTGCTTCTGTTGCCCTCATTTCCAGAGCCCATGTGCTAATGATGGTCCTGATCCCACCCACTCATTCAAAGACCCCACCCCCTTTCTGACTGACACGTGGAGGGAACCAATCCTTTTCTGCGGTCAGAAATATCTGTGTTTTTGGGTTCAAAGGAAATTCGAGTGATTCATTCTGACAAGTAGTCTGTTCTGAAGGATCAGCACCAAATGTCACAAGCCTCATTCAGAGCATTCAGACTGAGTGTCTGTTATGCAACACAGGTCTACAAATTGATTCACTATGGTATTATGTTTAGACTTCAACTCAATTACATGGCAGACCACATTACACAAGTCAAACTGAATATACAGAGTATATATTATGTATAGTCATATGCAGATTCTAATAGAAAGTGGTAATCTGCAGGTTAACAACTGTGGTTTGCATAAGTATAGGGTTGTGGGCATAGGGCTGGCACAGATTTTACCTTTTTAGTGGAATGGAGCTGAACCAAACGCTGTCATTATGTATTTTTGTATATTCATTTCATAATAGCATATGAGAGCAAGCTCCCTGCCGTGCATACACTTGGTTTGCTTTATGCTATGCGCTGTCTGGTAGTGTCTCGCAGAGGGATGAATTATTGAGTATCAGGGCCTGCCAGGACGCTGCCGTGAAGTAGGATTGGAAATGACTCCACTGTGCACCGCGTGCCTTGGCTCTGCCAGAGACCACGCAAAAATGCGAAAAACTTCAGGCTGCATCTCAAGAAAACACGGTCAAAGTCGTGCAACGCTGGGTCTGTTCATCATATTTTCCATCCCCAGGCTTTCATCCATTGAGAGGTCCTTATGGCTTAAAAGCTACAAGGCGCGTTCTTGCTCTGGTTTTGGCTTCTGTCGCAGTCCTGGTTTTTCGCTCGGACGGTGTTGCCTCCCCCTTCCGCAGATTCTGAGTCACCGGCGATGCTGAAACAATCGCTTTTCATGAACAATCAGGAAGGAATCGAGGTGCATGTCAGACACTGCTCCGTTATGAGCCTTCCAGGAAACCTCAAGTCTGGGGCACAGGTGACGGCGTCTGGAGGCCCATATCAATGGTGTGCAGACGGACTGCATCACATCATCCATGGCTTCATATCCATTTCCCATCATGCAACTGCTTAATATATTTTATTGTCACAAAAAACGCAGAAGATATATTTTACATTTTGACTGTGGCGAATGTATGTTTCTTCGGATTACAAGAGAAAAATCTTTTTTAATTTATATTTCTTCTTGAAGGTTAAAGCTGATAATTTTAGAGAGATGCTCCAAATTTTTTTTATCTACATTGTGAAATTAAAATGTTTTGTAGTATGAAACATGTAATCCATCCATTACAAATTATATATAGCACAGTGTTATTATTATTATTATTATTATTATTGTTGTTGTTGTTGTTGTTGTTGTACAGGTTTTAAGAGGTAGTATAACATAAAAAATAAATTAAGTTTTGTCACAGTGTAACAGAGAAGATGGCACAACAAGAATGTTTTAATTAATATTTTATTGAAGTGTTGTCATTACTGAGCACATGCATGTCTAACGTTCTGTCAGTAATGTGCCTTTGACTTGGTTAACATTACTCTTAAGGAACCATATTTTCTTGCAAGGATAATGAGTGTAAATGCACAGCTCTGAGGCAAAAACTTGTCAAAAGTTGCACATTATTACCAAAACTTTTAACTTGTGCCTTTATTCTTCTCTCTGGATTTATTTTAATATGTATTTCAGAAATTCTGCAGATCACAAACTTTGAGTACAAGACGGATGCCAAGAAAACAGAACGCACAAGAGGGAGAGACAAAGCAGAGGGCTGAAACATCTTTTTAACCGCAAACCAAAATACTACGTTTTTTTTTAACATGCTAGATAGAGTTGCTTTAAGCAACTCATTTGACCAACTGTTTGCAGCTAGCAACAAATGACAAAGGAGTAAGTTATTTTTGATCTCTCTTTCAATAGTGCAAGTATGAATCCAGAAGCAGGCATAATTACTGTAATGCATCATGAGCGGTATGTGAAGATCCTCAAAAAAGTCCTAGATTTCTGCATATGGCTACAAATAATTAACTACCTATGGACTGTTTGTGCTTTCTTTGAACTGGTCAATAATCCTGATTTTCCCTAATATGTAACAATAACACCTTGACAATAAGAGAAACTGAGTTGTGTTCAATGTGCTCATACAATTCTGCCATCTCAACAGTACATGTACAAAATGCATAATGACTGCAGTCAATTCCCCTCTGCCTTCAGCACTGACAGGTTTACCATATGTTACTGGGATTGGAAAAACATTTACCTTAAGATAAAGACCCGTGAATAATACTGCACTGTCTGCAATTGTCATCATTTACAAACCCCTTTTTAAGTTCCTTTTTTTAAGTTTAGGTAAAACTGTCCAGACTGCATGTCCATTGTGCCAAGGGAAAACAAAAAGTAAACAAGCAAAGAGATCATGGTGGAGGTCAAAGCAGGATGGTGGCAGCACAAGAGGTGTGAATTTGCTGTGCTCCCACAATCCAGCTGGGCAGCCCAGTTCTGCAGGTACCGACTGGCTAAACTCAGCAGGAACTCTCAAAGATGCCCGGTGGCACAGATTCAGAGCAGGCTACATCCCCAGAAAATACGGGTGCAAGAAAATCAAGAAAACCCTCCCACCCACTCACACAGATCCAGTAAAGAGCTCATTTGAGGAAACTGTGTGTGTGTGTGTGTGTGTGTGTTTGTGTTTGTTTGTTTGTTTGTGTGCGCACATGTACACATGTGTATTATGTGTACATGTGTATGTGTGTACACACCCGAGTGTGCATGTGTGTAAGTGGTGTGTGCTTGTATATAGTGAGTGCACACATGCGTGTGTGTGCTGTGTGTGTGTATGTGCGTGTGTGTGTGGAGGGGTGGGTCAGAATTGGAACGACGTGCCTCACTGCATCCTGGGTGAACTGAGGGCAGGCAGAAGCCAGCGGAAGCCAAGCGGAAACAGGCCAGGTCAGGAAGAACCCTCAGGGCTCAGTGCAGAGCGGCAGCCAGGCAGAGCACAGGCGGGGAGCCGGCTCCATGGACGCTGTGGTGGTCGGACTGGCCGGGAGGAGGTCCCCTCATCGCTCCTGCTCCTCCTCACAATGGCCCTGATTACATGCATGGACTGGGCCAGACCTCAACTACATTCAAACCAGACACCACGTCTGGCATCGATAGCTGCACACTATTAAGAGGTTATGGACAGGGAGGTATCGGATATATTTTGGGCTGAAACCGAGCATCAACAAGCGGCGCTCCCGGCGTGCTCAGGCCGCCTCCGGTGAGACCTCCAGGCCTGACTCGTCAGTAGCCACGCTGTCTCCTGAAGAAGCGTTGCAGGGCGGAGCACAAACCACAGGAAGTATTTAACACAAGAGCTGGTGAACTGCTGTGACAAGACAGGTGTCATTTGGGTTCATCTCTGTTGATAAAGACATGCATACCAATGCTGGAAGCCAGAAATAACAAAAAGTAAAACCTGATCATATGTGCATTCTAGATTCTGGGCATGGCACAGTAGCCCGGTTGTTAGTGCCATTGCCTTGTTTCTTTTCGGTTGAGGGTTTGAAACCCTGCCAGTGTTGGTCTCAAACCCTGATAAAATGAGAGAATTGTATAAGAAAGGGCATCCATCTTAAAACACTCTGCTGAGTTGATGTGCGAATTGTTAACTGGTTGCTGGTAGATGTACTGTGGAGAATAAAAATTTGATGTTATTTCCAGTTAAAATGTAATTAATTTATATTGAATTAAATAGATTAACAGTGTTACTTTGAAAATACACAATGCAAATGTCCCAAAATTGTTTATATCAGAGGAAAGTCTGCTTAGCTGTGTCTCAAGTGACTGAAACGTTAGACATTTACCTGTAGATTTAATTTATTTTTTGTGTTAGACAGCTGAGAAATGCAGCTTAGATATAAGGATTTTAAGACTGAAGTACTTTAGATCCATCAATCATCTTCCACCGTTCACGAATGCTGAGAGCCAACAGAAAACAGAACACTGCAATGAGCCCCCAAAAGAACCGAGCCTCTGACCACAGTGGATAATTTTGCCTTAGAAATCAGCATTTCTCAGAACTTGCAGATGCATAATGTTTATGCAAAATCTAGTAAACTAGTTGTTGGAAAAACATCATTTATTTGTTATATTACTGTCTGATAATATGGAGCTTGCAAGCTAAATTATATATAAATATATAGTATACATATATTATGTGGTGAAT